>VXBZ01012066.1:156986-205780 GCA_013399135.1 Heliornis fulica | reverse complement strand
TCATGAGGTTGGCACGGGCCCACCTCTCCAGCCTGTCCAGATGTCACTGGATGCCATCCCATCCTTCTGATGTGTCAACCACACCACTCAGTTTGGTGTCATCCACAAACCTGCTGAGGGTGCATTCGATCTCGCTGTCTAAGTCATTGATGAATATATTAAACAGCACCAGTCCCAGTACAGACCCCTGAGGGACACCACCCGTCACCAGTCTCCATCCGGACCTCGAGCCATTGACCACCACCCTCTGGATGCAGCCATCCAGCCAGTTCCTTATCCACCAAACAGGCCACCCATCCAATCCACAGCTCTCCAATTTAGAGAGAAGGATGTTGTGGGGGACCCTGTCAAAGGCATCTCGATATTTTACTGATCTTTAAAATAATCTTTTATTCTTGGGTAAACTATATGGTCTTTTATCTTGCTACATGAGTGCTATTTATTTTCACAAACATAATTAGCAGAACTTTGCTCCAAGAAATGGCAGGGCATATTTGAGGTCACCTTAGTATTTGTCTCAGGAGCTGAAATAGAACTGTACATACATTCTATTTCTGTTTACATTACTTAAAAATAGAACTTTTATAGAACTCCTGTAGGTTATTTATGTATTAATTTTTTTATGGTGATATTCTCAGTTTAGATGTAACTGTTGCAAAATATATATAAGCAGAACCTTGTCAGTCAGTGTAGTACCCAGCTACTAAATCCTTGACAAGGCCAAACAATTGTCCTGCAATTCAGAAACCTGTCATACAAACAACTGTGTGCTTCATCATAATGATTGCAGATATGTATTTGTGAAGAGCATAATGTATGCTCAAACATACATTCAGTTGTAAAGCACTGTTATGTGAAACATACTGACTGTGTAAACCTTAACAGCTAATGGTGACAATAGAACATTGAGATAAACCTCTCAAATTTGCATGTAAATTCTACTTCTGATCCTACCTTTCCTTGCCAAAGTTTGAACAAATTATCCTGTATGGAACAAAATATTTTGTGAGAGAATAAAAAAAGAAATCCCCAAGCATCTGATACAGTACAAAACCTGAAAGTGAATAGTATTTTCTATAGGCAAAGTAGTCAAAACTTTCCAGCTTTACAATGTGACACACAAAAAAATAAATTTAAAATATCAAATTAGGGAGATTTTTTGCTAATCCTAAGAAATTCTTCATTCAGAGGATTTTCTGGAAGCACAAAAAATGCAAACAAAACATTGATATTGAACTTGGAGTGTTTGACCTATGAGAACTCTAGGTGCAAACAACATTTACACTACACTTCCAGTTTCACAGGCTGTTGGTTTATGGCATATCCTGCTTTGTTCAAACCTATTCCTCAAAATTGTGTCTGTGCTGACTCTGGGGAGCAGTGGAAATCCAAATTTTGAAAGTATATGGGAAAAAAAAAAGTATGCATTGCTTGATTTTTTTTTTTCAATCTGTCCTACTGGGACCAGAAAATGGAAACTTACTTTAAAAACTTAAACTTATCATTAGAAAAGAATATATACTTAGTTCTAGAGTGTTGGAATCACTAGCTCATGGTTTTTGACATTGAAACTGATTGTGCCAAACTGGCAGTGGCAATTCTGGCCTGTAAAATAAATCACTGTAATTGTCAGGTTTTTATAAGTCCTTTGTTTAATTAAAGTCATCATTGAAATCTGATTTCAATTTAAGCCTTGAAAGCTAGGTCTTCAAGTGGTATAAATTAGAATAGTTCCACTGACTTCTGTGGAGTTGTGCCAATATATTATCATGCAACTCCAAAAATGCTATTGGGACATTTTGATGTTCTACAATGCAGTACAGCACAAACTTTGAGTGAACTTTAAGTATTTATTAGAACAAGTGCTTGAAATGACACTGGCAAGCAGTGTTTATTAGGAAAACTTGAGTCAGGATATTAAAAAAGTTTCTTACAATTAGCAGTTTTCATCAAATTTGTATTAGAACTGAGAAAAAAAAAATTAGCATTTTATTTACACAGTTTGTTTGCAACATTTTCATCCCAAGGAAGAAGAAAGCTATTTTCCACTTATTTGCCTTGTGCTGAAATTGTTTAAATTGAAGTAAATTGAACAACTAAGAGTTTTTGGTGACTAAAAAAGGCCAGTGTTTGTAGTGAAATCCTGTAATTGCCACTGGAGATCCTTAAGGGAGAATTGGATTTGTAAGGATAATTATAAAAGAGAGTAGTCTTCACTACTAAGTGTCAGTAAAAGCAAAGAGAAAACTCAATGAAGAAGCATATTATAATACTTGGCCATGTCATATCAATGTCTTAGCTTGACCAGCAAAACCTGTGCCTGCATCTTTGTTGCCAGAAGCTGATTTTGTTTGTTGCTCATAAAGCCAAGTAACAACATCAGCATTTCACTTCCAATGTCATGTCCTGTGTGTGTGTGTGAGACCTTCACTGACATACCTATTCCAGTGTGGATTATCTCCTAACCTGTGTGGATAAGGAGGCTCACCTGGGCACACTTCTCCTGCCTGTCCAGGTTCCTCTGGATGGCATCCCATACCCCTGTCACATTAACCTCACTGCCTAGCTTGGTGTCACCAGTAACCTTGATGAGGGTGCACTTAATCCCACTGTCAATATCATTAATGAAGATATTAAGCAGCGCTGGTCTCAGCATGGACCCTTGAGGGACACCATATATCCTCACACATACACACAGATTTGTTCAACATTTGAAGGTTAATGCCACAGGTCTTTTTAAACATGTTTTTGAATTCTGACAGCTTTTTAAATTTTGTATGTTTTAGTTTTAAATTTAACATTGTATTTGGTAGAGATGCTGCAGTTACATCCACATTAAGACCCAAATAAATCTGATAAAGATCCAAGTTTGTCTGCTGCTGACTCCTGGAATGACAAAAAGCCTTTGGGATTTGGACACAAGCAGGAAGAGAGCCATCATCTAGTCTTTCTGACATTGCATTTTAAAGGCTAAGTGATAAAAAATCCCTGGACTCCTTTACTCTTGACATCTAAACTCTTTATCCTATGATTGATTCCACTGTTGAAGGCAGTAGTCTGTTATAGAATTGATATTCTTACTAGAAAATTTAAGAAATAAAGCTAATATTTCTCTAAACTCAATGTTAATATGCCTGTCCTGGTTATGCTAAACAACTCACTGGGCATTTCTTCCAGAAATGTGATGTACACTTCTTGAAGACTCTCAAATTAATGGCAAGATCATATTTAATTCTGAATATTCTTAAAGTTACAAATAGTTTTGATTACATAAAAAGTATTATTTACTTTAAAGTACATCAGGTACATAAAAAGTATTATTTACTTTAATGTACATCAGGTACTTGGGATAAAATTACCTGATTTTTTTGACTCTTGGAATATTTCTCACTTTTTAATCTCTTCTGTAGAAATATTATTGAAGTATCTTATGGAAAACTGAAAGTTTAATTTCCTTTGAAATTTTATCTAATTATAAATTATTTCACCAGCAGTATCATTTATTAAAAATGTGTGTTGTATAGCAGAGAATAAGCAGTACTCCTATTTATTTTTTGAACAAAAATAATCTTAATAAACAGAAAAAACCACAGTATTCACGAAAAAATAAAACCTGAGAGGTAATGATCATACTAACTGCTACACTTTGGATCAGATGGGGCTCAGGAGGATGATCCAGGCTCTTCTCAGTGATGGCCAGTGATAGGACAAGGGGAAATGGTTCCAAACTGGAACATAGAAAGTTCCATCTGAATAGAAGGAGGAACTTTTTGCACTGTGAGGGTGACAGATCACTGGAACAGGCTGCCCAGAGAGGTTGTGGAGTCTCCTTCTCTGGAGACATTCCAGACCCATCTGGACACATCCCTGTGTGATCTCCTCTAGATGATCCTGCTCAGGCAGGGGGTAGGACTGGATGGTCTTTTGAGGTCTCTTCCAGCTCCTGATATTCTGTGATATTCTGTGATTCTCTGTGCTGGGGAAAGATGGGTGAATTCTGGCCTTGCAGTGGGGAAAGTGAGCACGATGTGCTGAGAAAATGGGATGGCAGGATGGGCATCCTGAGAGAGGGGAAAACCCCTTGTGTATGGGCAAAGGATGGTCAGGCATCAAGGCCCTGAATTAGAGGGGTTGGAGTGAGTTGCATGTTGTGTGGGACCTGTACAGACCCTGCTCAGTATGGACGTTAGTGCCAGTTGTTGTACTTAATAAATGAGACCAGAATGTCTCAGGGAACAATTGGCAAGGACCAAATTTGGATCAAATGAAGCTGAAAACTGCATTTGAAGAGTTTAAAACATTTTCAGTCAAAGGAATGTGTATTTCAGGAAACCTGGCAGCACTGTTTCTTCTGAGAAGCTGCCAGCTTGCTAGCTCAGCTTACCCATTGTGTAGGTCAGCTGCTGTCAAGAAAATGCTAAATCACACCTGGCAAAGTGTCTGATGGGTCTCTGACTGGGTTTAATGGGGATTTTGTGGAAGTGGAATGACTTCCAGGAATGGTTTTGATGACTATGAAGGAAACTCCCTCTTTGTGAAAGAATGTCCATAATATGTTAACCAGGAAATAGCTGGAATTCTGAGGCAATTGGCTGGTTGGGTTTTTATTCCTCTGTTAGGAATTTTGAGAGATTCATTTTTTTTTAACTTCAAATTTCATCTGTGAAAAATCAAAGCCTTTGTGCTTATTCCAGGAAGCCACCTCCATTTTTAGAGATTTTGAACTTACAATTCTATATTTAACAGTCAAAAATCATGTGTTTGCATAAGATAACACAAAGATTCTGGTATATGATCTATATTTTCTTAGAAGTCTTTCTTGTACATTATATATATATATTTATGTGTGTTTATAAATACAAATATATCATAACAACTTTTAAAAGCTGGACCAAAGTTATATTTAGCTTAGGATCCTACTCCCAACAGCAGAAAATGCTTAGAGAGGGCACACAGAGAGCAGAGAATTTTCACAGCTAGGTAATGATCATAGTTACAAATCCCAATCCTATATTTTGGTAGTTAAGTTTTTGTTACATTGCCTTTCTTTACATGCCTTCCTCAGGCAGGATGCTGAAATATGTTCCTGTTTGTAAAGCAAGAAGTGCTCAGGAGGACAATGTATCCAAAAGGGGTCAAAACTGAATCAAGGTATTCAGTGATCTGCTGTCAGTGCAACCTCAGCCCTACACTGAAGAACAAACAAATCCTTAATTATCACTAATGCTGTTAAATTCTCAGTGACAGATGGTGAGATAACCTAAGGTCTATAGAAAAGCATGCAGTGTCACTGACATTTTTTTTCCTAATGCCCTGACCACAAACATGAACTTGTTCATAAGAAAATACGTTTTTGTTCATCATTATCTTGCTAAATAGAGTGTGGGATGATGTGCACTGTGAGAACAAACTTAGAATATACAATATGGTCATTACAGGAACTTGGGCATTATGCTGATATTTTACTTGGCATGTGGTGAAAACATCTTTTAATAAGTTCCCCCACCCCTTATTTTTCTAAGATCCCTAAAGCAAAAATAAAGTTTTCAGATTTTAAAAGGAAAAAGCTTTTTAAATTGCTCTTGTCATTCTATTGTTAATGAAGTTATTATGTTGGAGTGGAGGCTAACATTTATTTTTATTGGACTGTGTCAAAAGATTACATTGACTTCTGATATATAATGATTGTTCTGAGAAGTGTGGTGGGACTAAGCAAAACATGGAAATAGCTACTTTGGGCCACTAGTTACAGAGTTATAGATGTAAACTGTAATGAAATGAGTCCCTGGAAGCTGCTTTAATTCTAAAATGAAACATTTTTTCTTCTCTTGAGTTATGCTTCCTTTCAACGTATGAATTAAAAAAACCAAACCCTCTCTGAATATTTTGGTTAATATTACACTTATATAAAAATATATTGTTTCTTAAGTAATAAAAAACCCCATAGCTCCTAGATGCACATTTTATTTTCTTCTTCTGAAAACCAAGTAATCAATACACTAATTCTGGCAGAACAGATGACAAAAGAGACTGATGGGAAAGTGCACCCAAGGACAAAAATGCAGAGCAGATCTCTAAGGTTGCAAAGCTAATACCTAATTATGTGTTTAAAAGCTACCACCTGCCAAAGTGAACTTAGCTTTTCATCACTTTTGTTGATCTGTTTCTGTTTTCACATTAAGTCACACAATAGATACAGCATTGAAGTGGTTTCCCTCTTGCTTCAACCTTCCAGTGATTTTATTCTGCTAGTGGAACAAATACAGTCAATTATTCTTGTTATATTTCACCCCAGAAGAAAACTATTTGGAATTCTGATTATATAACCTGATGGACAGCAGAACATATTATATATGATCTTGCTTATTTTGTTTCTGAGAGAGGCAGGAATACAACAAGGAAAGCCACTGCCTTCTGGCAAACCCTTTCAGACCACAATATCTCTTTCCATTGTCTGTGTATAAGTTTCAAAGCTTCTTCATTCCAAATATTATGACTGGCTGTGCTGACACAAGAGTCTCCTGCACCAAACACTTGCCACCCTCTGACCACCCGTTTCATAGGGGCTCATTGATGTCAGGTGCTGTGGAAAAGCCCAGGCCAACTCAGCTCACCTGTACTGGGACATCAGCTCTGGCCTGGCCAGAACCAGGACATTCTTAGAAAGAATTTTTTGGTATTTTGAAAGTATTTATTTGCATTTATGAAAAATTTCTGGCATTTTTGGAGATAATTACTTGAAGTGTTTTCATATTTAATGAATTAGGAGTTCAGTTGGCCTGAACATTGAAACCTGATGTTTTGTGACCAAAACCTTTTTCCCACCCAAGAATTCTAATTTGTCAATTGACAGGATTTTTCGAGAAAAGGTCATATTTGATGAAAGATATATCTTTATTTCTTTTGATATGGAAGAAACAGTAATAGAACTGACAACAGCAAATGATCAGTCTGCAGCTGGAACATCTTATAAAACCCAGATCATTTTTCTAATCAGACCAAACCTTAAATTTTAGATTAAATTCCCGTCTGCAAAATTATATATTCAGTCTCACATCACAGATGCAGTATAGAATTCTCTAATGTAGAATCACTGTGATTTCTGATTGACACAGTCCTGAGATCAAATCCCTGAAATAAACAAAGTAATTTTATCCTTAAAGTGTCATCTTGTTAAGTAGATTATTTAATCAGAAAAGCAGAAGAGGGCAGTAGGATATTAATTCAGAGGTTTAGCACCTCTTAAAAATACTGGTTTTGTTGTCTGTAGAAAAATGCTGACAGATTAATTTTGATCAAATTTTGTAACCAATGCTGTTCAATCCCAAAAATCTTAATCCATAAATAATCTCTTTTTGTTATTTATCTCCTGGAACTGTGCTTCCAAATGAAAGGTGAATGTCTGGCAGAACTTATGTGGATTTGCATATAAAAACCACGGTTTTGCCATTTGGCAGTTTTTCAGTGTCTCTCTTCCTTTAGTTTGGACCTGGTGATGGCTGATTTTTGATCTTTCAGGAGTATAATTTTTCACTTTTTGGTTTAGCTTCCCAGCTGGAAAGTCATGAAGAAAAATAGATGTTTTCTGGTGGTGAGGAAGGGTCATCTGGGAACAGAAAGTACAACAATCATTCTCCCAAAATGAAAAGTGGAACTTCATAAAGTGAACAGCAATAAATTCCATAAACTTACTGCATTAGCAACCGAGTTGCATGATTTTTCCTCTGTCCATTTTTTGAGGTTTCTAAAGAAATGAGTGAACATCATGGCTCAAGGCTGTGAACATCTTCTTCCACTGCTTCCTTATGCTGTCAGTTTTGAAGGAGTGCAGGAGCTGGGAAGTATAACTTCCATACTTGATATTCTCTACTTACAAAATGTTTTGTACATTGAGTGGACAGACTGTACAAAATAAAAAATGTAGTTAAAATCTTTGTATGTACTCCAATGTTTACACAGTGCCATAGGTTTACCAATAAAAGGAGAGTAAACCCTTTTTTTTCCCTGGGCCCTCTGGAAAGTTAACATTATTTCTTATTTGATTGTCGTAGTTTCACCCCAACTGAGAGCTGAACACCACACAGCTTCTCTCTCTAAAATGCTGGAGGTGAAAGGATAGTAAAGAAAACCAACAAAGAAAGATAAACTTCACAGGTTGGGACAAACATAGTTTACTGGGACAGTAGAGAGAGATAACAATGATAAGACATTATAATAAAATATGAAAATGGTCATATAATATATAATTTCTCACTGAACCTCACACCCCAGGCCATACAGCTCAGAACTGTCCCAGAACCAGATCACCCCCATAACTGTGTGTCCTGAAGATGTGTCCTCCTCCCCCAATGGTCACCTTTTATACTGAGCATGATATAATTGGCACGGAACACTCTACACTGCATACATATAAGCTTGTATAAAATTAGCTTGATGAACACATTTCTAACAGTATATCCTTCAGTGATTTGAAATTATTTTAATTAATTTTCTGCTAATTAAATTAATTTAACCTTCTTTCTGTTGCTGCAATATTAAAACACTTGACTCCAGCTTGTTTTGTATGTATATTTGGAAGTAACTTCTCTATTCTCTTTCATCTATAATAGTTACTGAGATTTCCACTTGCTTTTTTCTTTTCTTTATTCTCACATGACAAGAAAATTTAATTCTAGATATATACATATATAGGAACTAATCAGGGGAGTAGTCATAGCATATGTTGCAGGTAATACAGAACTGCACAAATATTGAAAATCAGTTTTTTCATAACTTTAGCTATATTAACTTTTTTATGCTCTCCTCAAAGCATTTCTACATAACCCAAATTAGTTGCCCTGATGTTACCATCTTTTTGCCTTCTATACACTGAAATAGTAGATGAATCCAGGTCAGTTGAAACTGTTACTGTTTTGTTCTAAAGTGCATTTAAATATGTTAATACAATTCAGATTTTAAGTAGTTTTGTTGTCGGAACAGGTGCTATAGGACTTTTATAAGACACAGTCATAACGTATTGAAGAATGTGCTGTAACTTAACCGAGGGGGTATTCGACAATGTGAATCTTTAAAGTTCAGTTCTTAGATCAGATGCTAGTTTTGACTGTGGGGTTCATGCTTCTAGATACAACAAAAGAATCATGTAAACATAGAGCTGTCATGCAATAAGTGGTCCATGTTACATATTTATCTACATGATTACCACCAGCTGATCTGTGGATCCATCAAAGCAGGAATCTGCAATGATATCAAACAGGTTTCGGGTAAAACTCCACAGAACAAATAAATATATTAAACCAACAAGATACACAACTTCCCATGGTGCAGATTGAAACAGAAAAGAGACGTTAATGATCGAAAGTTTTAAGCTAAAGAAGTTTAAACAGGAAATGAACTTTGTATTTTCTCATCAATTTCTAAGATATCCCTTTTTCTTGCCTCAAAATTTCTCTCAAAGAAATTGAGAATTCACCAAGCGTGGTGGTTGACTTTACACAGCTACTGCCCAGCTACTCCTCCTCAACAGCACTGAGGGGGAAAATAAAATATCTTTTAGGTTGAGGTAAAACAGGGATAACATTTACCAGTTACAAACATGGAGACCCCTGGCAGTCTCAGTTTGTGGAATACTGGTTTTTTTTCCATTAAAATAGTTCTACTAAGAAATAAAGACAAAAAACATGGCCACCTTTTCCTCAACCTCAATTTTCCTATTTAATTCCTGAGCCCTACACTGGTCTGCCTCCTCCCGAGCAGCCATGGCCTGTAGGGGGAACGGGGGACGGGAGGGGAGAGCGGGGCTGGGGTCACTCCACAGCCGCCACTCAGCGCTTTCCCGCCGTTCCGCGTGGCCACCAGCGCGGGCTTTCCACAGGCCGCAGCTCCCTCAGGAGACACCTGCCCGCTCCTTGCGGGGGGGCAGCCGGAGTCCNCCGGCACCTACTCAACTGCACCCGGTACGTGAATACTTTAACATAAGAGCTCTGAAAACGTGGCAATGATTGAAATGCCCCAAAATTTTAATGTACTCTCTGTAGTCATTGTGGGGATGTTGTAACCGGCCCAACCTCTCCTCACAGAGACCGCAGAGGCAGGACAACCCTGGCAGCACCTAGGCAGCTGCACCTGGTACAGCAAAACACAGCAGATGAACCTAATCACGATGAAGACAATTAAAAGTACAACTGAAGCGTTGCCTACTTCCCTTTTGTTCTCCATTATGAAGCTCCTTGATGGTTAATTTAAACTTAAACATAGAAAAATAGAACAGGTAAGAAAAATAAACTACATTAAAATGTATGTTTCATTTCAGTAGGGCTGGTGAAGTGTTTCCCAAAATGATCAGAAAATGCTTATCACACATATTTTTCATAGCATCTGTTACTTAAGTTTTTTGACAGTATTATTTTAGTTTGAATTTGAAGTCCTGTATTGTAGTAATGTTGTTTTACTTTTAGGTTTCTGAATTTATGGTTGCTGATTTACAAAATCTTTTGACTTTTGGTTGACTTCAGATTACAAAAGTATTAGAAGAGAAATTCTGAGTTTCACTTGCCTCTCGCTTTCAGCATCAGTCTCTGGGTAAATCAGAACAGCAGCTCCAAATTCACAAAGCTCTTCGAAGTCCTGACCTGCTGCAATTAAATTATACAGTTTAGAGGTCAGTCTTTCAGATCTCCTGCAAGGTTATTAACAGAAGGGCTCAATAAATTTAGTAGATACTAACATGTAACCCTTTGCTATTAACCCTCATAATCTGCCTAGGATGAAGTACTTTACCTCTTTGAGATCTGCCAGTTGTGGTTGTTTTTGTTTTTTTTTCTGAGGTAGTTTGTATATGCTGTGTGCAAAACCAGCAGATTGGCCCTGACTATAGTCTAACCACCTGTGTTTTATCCAGAAGAGTTCCTCAGAGCCACAGCTTTGATCTGTGGCCCACTTATACTCATGATGACATACATGCTAAAGTAATTTCATTATATCATGATAGAATGTGAAAATCCCTATTTGCTCCTCTGTTTTATTCAGGTATTGAAATTTTTAGGTCATCTACCTTATAGAAGACCCAATATTTAAAAGACATTTCCCACTGTGTTGGGTTAGATACTCAATATTAAGCAACTAATTAAATCACTAGATAAATTACATTTCTACTTTTAATTTATAACTGCTGATGTAACATAATTACTTTGCATCAATACTAATCAGATAATTTTAGTACTCATTTTTCATAGCAACATGTTATCACCTGTGAAGAAAATGTGATTCAAACAGTCTTGATATAGTTTTACAATATTATGACATAAAACATTTCCTGAAAAAAATCTGTATCTACAAAGCTGCAGAGAAAAGCTGCAGATGAAAGCTTATCAGTATATATAAGCTTAAACAGATATGGTGTTAACATTAAGTTACCAATTCTTAGAGAAAATAATTTTCTCAAACTTTAAATTTGGGAGCACCACTTCAGTAGATTTTGGCAAAAATTCAGGATTAGTGTTTTGGTCTGGAACTCTTATAGAGACAGACATTTACCATTTCTCTCTGTAGAGAACAGATACACAACTGTCTTTGCAGTACTACTGCAATGCATATGGAAAACAGATGTCTAAATGCTATAGATGGAAATCAAATAGCTACATTCCAGTGCAACATTATAAATCACATACTGAAAAAAATCCTATAATAAAGGATCTTCCAATGTAAGGTGATATTGTGTTGTAAGAATCAGTTTTTATGAATGGTATCATACTGGTGTACCAGAAGAGTGTGGTAACATCAGCAAAATTAGTAAATTTGTTGCATTTTTTTCTCCATTAAAAATGAGGTCACGAGACCACTGTATGCTTCAGAGGGGACAAGAATTTGTGTTAATTTTTAGAAATGGAGGTGCATATCTGCTCCCAATTGCTTCATTTTGTGGAGATTGTATTTTTGTGCCTTGTTATGGTTACTGATTGCTCCCAGTACTTTAGAATAATTAATTAGCTCACTCATTTTTTGCCCTTTACCAATTCCACTCTACAGCTCCACTGTTGAGATATATAATCTTGCAAATCTAATTCTGGTGGGGAAAATTAAACTGCTAGCCACTCCTTGTAGGATAAATCCTCACACATAGTACATAGTGCAACAAGAATTAATAGCATAAGGCGTGGTGCAAAGAAAGAAGGGAATGTGGACCAAAGATCTGGGAGGACTGCCAGAACTCCCAACAGCTGCTGTACAACAAAGGTCCATTGCAGCATTGTGATCTGCATATGTTAAAGGCATGGCCACAATGCCATGAAACTAATCCTGTAACTCAATCTGCAGTTAATCCATTTGCATTCATTGGCTACATTTATACTAGAAAATTAAAGATGTGTGGACTGTTTTCTGACATTAATGCCCATGCCCATATTCTGAGAACTCTGAGCTTCAGAAACAGGCTGGCTGTATGCATACTATCCATTAGGAAAACTTCCTATCTGCCAAGTGATGGCTTGCTTTTATTTGGGAGATTGCTAGTTGACACAAAACTGGATTGTTCTCACAATAAATATAACCAATAATACATTAATTCATGATTAACAGACTGGATGATTTTTTTTTTTAAGATTTAATAAGTTTAAATGATGTTTGATGTAGTAGACTTTACATGTTTCTTATTACATAAATATCTACTTTACATTAGACAAAGCCAAGGTCCTCTGTCTTCACAATGACTAGGATCCCAAATACCTCACCTGCTCAGCTCAGTTGCAGTGTAATGATGGAAATGCCAAATCTGCACCTAGATATCCCAATTACAGCTCTGAGCTGGAAACCCACCAAAATGGTCAGTGATGGTACCAAATTGCTCCACATAAAAACACATAAAAATTCTTGTGTTTACATCTTTTACTGTAAGAAAGTCTGGACCTTTGGAGTCCATTCCTAGCAGCTGGGAATGCATTCATGTTTATTCCCTTTATAGATCAAGAAATATATGATTATTTCATTAAAAATCTGAATTGCTTGAGTAACAAGAGAGTTTATAAAAGCTCTGTATCTCTCATATTTGTGACCAGTGAAGATTCAAGAAGGCTAGAGCAGGATTTTAGAGCCTATCACATTTCATTTGGCTATGCCAACCACTGGGATACTGTAGGTGTTCAACTGGACTGAAGAAAGGGCAGCACAGTTCAGGGACCTGCTTGTTTTCTTGAGCTTTAACAGCTGCCTCGCACAGATGTTTAAGAATGTGGATTCTGCATGTCTGAAGGTGAGGGGTTGGCAGAGGTTCGGGGTTAGTTCAGGTAACTTTGCATTCAGTGTACTGGGCTTTGTGAATCCCATTCTCTGACTCCCAGCTGCTCTCATATTTTGCAGAGAATCTAGACACCTGACTTAGGGTTTTATTTTCCATTGTAACAGATCAGTTACAAGTCAGGCATCACAATACTAAACTTAATTCCTATTCTATTAATTTAAACCTAAATCACTGAAAACAATGTTTTCGACTATATGAGTGCAACTTCATGTAAGTCATTTTTACATATCACCTTCCTCATATTTACATACTGGTATCACTTTGACCTTTATCAATAGACTTATTTACAATTTAGCAGTTTCTAATCCTGAAGAGCTTTCATGTTGAACTACACTGGAAGTTAGCATGAGTATACTCTAACCAAAACTGTCAAAATATTTAGAAATATCCATTAATACTAATTTTGCAAGACTGCAACACAGCTATTTTATTGGTAATTTCATTTTGTATGTCTGAGAGACCTATTTTTATAAAATGGATTGCAAGCTTCTTTTACATACTGGAATATCAGTGACTTTGTTAATACAAATTGTAAAGAAAGAAGGTGGTAGAACTATTGTAAGAATATAACCATAGCATTTAGATAATAACCCCCTAAGCTTTGGGGGCTTACAGAAAAGTTAAATGGAAGCAGAAGATCAAAGCTACTGATGATAAAATTTCATTTATTGCATCCATTTTTCTTTGAAATTACAATATTCAATCTTATAAGTTGTCATTGTAATCACTGCACACACAGGGACACGTAAATTATTACAAATGCAGTAATTAATATAAAAATAGTGGACTTATGTATTTTCATTCTGAGAAAGTCAAATTGATAGTATATGAATTTAATGCTGGGCTTAATTTTAAATGATCTGAATGCCACTGTGGTTGATGTATGGTAGACTGTGATGAATTGTGTTGGAAATGCATGTACACAAATTCTGTCTGCATGTAGTTTATTGGACTTGGGGGCAAAGATTTTTTTTATTTCTTAGAAGGCTTTGGAAACAGACATAATTTAGCATGACAGCAGCTTTATTAATCCTCTGTCATCTAGCTCAAAGTACATATATTTTTTTAATTTTCAAATAGAAACAACTCAGGTTTTCGTAGGAAGTTGTAGTCTCAAAAGTGCTTATTCATTCATGAAAATGTATATTTATCTGGTCACTTTTCTGTTTTCCCCTAGTTATAGTAATGACCTCTTTCATGTCTGCATACAGTAGTATAACATTTGATTATCAGTTTTCAAAGACCACAGCAGATACTATTTTTGTCTTGTCTGTGTGCTGCGTGGTGGCTCTGGAGGTCACTGCAAGTTAGTAAAAGTTTTCCTCAGACACCACCTGCTAGATCAAGTGGTAAAACCATACAGGGATTAAAGATCCACAGATGGTTTCTCACTGTTTTTGAAGCTCCTGTCATAAACTGAGTGCCACAGAGAATAGAATATTATTCTTGTTTGTCCCAAAGATGAAAAAGTAGTTTTCTCATTCAGCCATCCCAGATGCTGCTTTGGAGATGAATACTTGTGAGTGATCCTCCATCTCTGATGCTCTCTGACCTTTTTTTTTAACATCTGCTACTTTCTAGAGAGTGGATAGATGGTAGCTGATATTAAGCTGTTTTAGATATGTCATAAACTATAGGTAGGATTCTTAAATTTAGATCCAAGCCATGCCCATCTGTGTTTCTGTGCATTTTTTGCACTAATCTGTAAAGGACTGTGTCATGATATTTTCGTCAAAGAGCATTTTCTGTCTCACCATTGCTGAAAACATCACACTGCCTAACACTGCTGTAGTGATGGAGTATCAGTCTAACTGCAAAACCACATTTCCAGACAAACCTAAAGATGGAGCAGAACCTAAGAACTTTAACCTCACCCCCACTCACACACCCAGACCCAGGATTGGGAAAACAGGGATCTGGAGATCCCCCAAATACCACTTGAGACACCTGGGAAACCCCAAGTGATGATATTTGGCATATGTACCACCACCAAGTGGTGGGTAAGGTTAAGCAGAACAGTTATTAGGATGTGCTAATCAATTATCAGAAGGAGCAACACCTCAATAAAAGAGCAGAGACAACCAACATCCAGTGGGATCACCACACCTGGCTTGAAGTTGGTTTGGACTAACAGGACACTGCAGCTCTGTAGTGTTACCTATTGCACCTCCACTTTCCTTATTTTTCCTTCTTCCACTCTCTCTCCCTCTTGTACTTCTGTGAATATTGAAGTAACTATTAGACCTTTTCTCTCCTGAAAGCATCTGACCTCGTTTGTGTCTTAATCTCACCCTGGGAGTAATGACAGATCTCCCCAAACCAGACCTTTGTGGATCAGGATATAATCTCAAGAAGAAATACTAGTGAAAACAGTGAAAAAGGTTGGGTTTTATCTTTTCTGTTGTTTTAGCAATGTTTTAATCTAATTCCCTGCCCCAGTATTGCTAACCAAATAAAGCCTGGTAGCTTGCATTTCATACCTCATTGCATGAGTGTGTCTTCCCTATGTAAGTGCAGGGACGTTGCAGAACTGTAAGAAAATCAAAACATAATAAAACTCATCCTGAGGCTTCAACAACAAGATTAAATACTGTAGCAAGGCAGTGAATTTAGTTGCTAAGACAAGTGTTCTTAAAAGAAGTAACCGAGGAACACTGGATGCCTAAGCAGAAGTATTGTCACGATTTTAAAGAGGGAGCAGGAATGCAGTAAAGTGTTCTGTTCATTTTTCTGTCATGTTTCTTGTCTCATTAAAGTGAATTGTTTGCTAATATGTGTTGCAATATATATAACGATATAAACTGTAAACATATAAACTATAACCATATAAATCTGGTCATGAAGCTCTGTACCATAAAGCTTGATCAATCCAGTTTTCATCATGGGCACACTACAGTTTATGAGCACTGTCTCACACATTGCAGGATGTAGATGTTTTCACTAGCTTTAAACAGCCTTATTAATGTACTGGAGAAGACTAGCCTAGGTGTGTTTTGCTTGTTAATGGTTTTCAGTGGAGAAACAAAGTAACATAGTGCATCATACTAAGTCAGCTGAACTGCTTTCTGAAGTTGCCTCAGACTGTCATATAGTTACACCTTAGTTCTGTATGTCCTTGTTGCTTGGGGTGCTAAGGTTATAGGGGTTTGGTTTAATGCTCTTTCACCAGTGAGATCTCTTGGTAGTCTGTCCTTTTTTTTTAATGATAATTTTCTCCTGTTCCTTACATCTTGAAACTTTATCTACATACAGCAATATTCAATACATTTTTCCTCAGGAGTGTAGGCCTAGATGTGACCTGTGGACCAGACTTGATATCCTGGTTTCAGTAGTGTGGTTACAGTTGTCCTTGTCAGTAATGTGATCTGTGACTCACAGCACTGGGAGTGTTGGCTCTTGCTGGTCACTCTTGATCTCATTGTAGGAGCTCAGTCAGTCTGAGCCAGACTTTGATAAGGACAGCAGTTGTTTTTGCAAAGAAAGCTTGTGCCCTGAGGTCTCTGGAAGATTGCTACTGCTGTCTTCTCTGGAGTGCTGTGAGGTTGTATGCTTTGTCACACATCCTTATCCAGATAAAGCAAGCAATTTACATTTATTTAGTGCAATTTCAGACCTTATGCAATTTTTCCAGTTGTTCTTTAGCTTTTTTAATTTTATTTCAGTTTGTTCAGAATACCTGGAAATATGCTAGAAAATTTTTAATATCTAATGGTACAGTATATGCCCTTCCATTCCTCTCTTTCAATCTCAATCTCTCCCATCCTCTATTCCTCTCTTGTCTCCTTCTCTTTCAGTTTGCCTCTTTTCCCTTTCCTAGTCCCCTTGCTTCTTCCCTTCACTCTCTTCCACCACACATGCTCACCTGCCTCCCCACTCTCTTCTCCTTCCTCCCTCTTGTCACAAAGAAATGTAGACACATCTCTTAAGATCCCTTAAGGCTAAAAAATCAAAAGTCAAATGAGCTGCATCTGGAATTATGTACTGAACATAACAGTTAAGGTAATGCCTTTATTATCAAATATTAAGGGGAAAAAGCACCAAACCCATAATTTAAAACAGTTGATGCTGAAAGTCAAGTACAGATTGTTTACACAAACTTTGAGGAGTTTGACTAGCTTTAGATAAGCTCTAGCTTGGTCCCAGGAACCAAAGTTCTCTTACTGCCTGGAGCATGTGTTTGGGCTGTTGGATTATTCCTGCTGGTGTAGTTTAACACAAAGGAATTCCATTTGCATGCTGTGAGATTGCTCCATGATGGAAACACAATTTAGCAGAAAGGGCACATTTTCAGAAAAGCACTGTTCAAAAATAAAACTTTTCTGTGCACACGTTTACAGATGCAACAAAATATATTCAGGGATGTTCTTGTACCTGAGTGCCCTAAATGAGCATTGCACTCACATGAAACCTGCTGCTGAATAAGGGGGTTAGTCAGTTCCCTTCATCAGATGGTTCGAGTGTTGTTGATGTGCAAAGCCTTACTTTCAACAGTGGCACATGGCATATTTATTGAGACATGAGGACAGTCAAGTCCTTTTCTGCACAGCTCCTTTCTAGCCAGTCAGTTCTCTGCTGATGCTGTTGTAGGTTCAAGTCTTAGTTTAACTTCATTATTTTCCTTTTGGCTCAGTACTAAAAGCCTGCCCTGGATGGCAGCTTTGCACTCTGGCCTTGTGCTTATTCAGATTTAGTATCATTCACAAACTTTCTGAGGATGTGTTCTGTCTCATTCTGTCCAAACATTAACTACTATCATTTCAGATGAACAATCTACTCAGTTCTTCATGTGCCTTGCAGTACACCAGACCATTCTGTATCTCACTTTGGGTGGAAGGATAGGGAGAGAGTGTTAAAATCCAAAGCAGAGTTCCCCCTAAAGGACTTTTTCTTCTCTCTTCTCATCCATGGATCTAATAATTTCATTACAGAAAGCACTTAGCAATGACAGGAACAATGAGCACTTAGCATTGATAGGAGCAATGTGTCTTCGGTAAATCCTCGATATTATTTTCCTCAATCCATAAGAAACTACATTGTTGATGTGAAAATTACTAATTAAAATGCTTTGTAAACAAGATGTCAGGACAAATCATCATAGACGTGGTTTTTCTTGGTCTTAAATTCTATCAGCCTGGGAGAAATCCAGTGGAGATATTCTTGTTGATTCCAGTCAGTTTTTAATTAATCTTTGTGTGGTCTTGAATGCTCTTTAGGAGCTTTGGTAGTTAGTATAGAGATGTGTTTATATATAAAGTATAACTCCTGGAAAGATCCTATATTTTTCAGCACCAATAGTTCTGATGAAGTCAATACCATGAGGAATGTAAAAAACCCAAACAAAGGCACCTGTTTGCAAGATAAGTGAACACTGATCAAAAAATGGCTAAAGGAGAAATAAAAATGATTGTCTTATCTATTGGTTTTCCTGAACAAAGATGCTTCAGAACCTACATTCAGAGATACTCTGAATATATTTTTCTCAGATATAAAAAATTTAGTTAATAAGGTTGCATATGTCTCTAAGACATTCTTTTTATCGTGGACAAAATTAAATGCCTGTCATAATTTGCAAAGCTGCATGAAGTGGGACAAAAAATAAAGAAGTATCTGTGTTTCCTGTAGAATGTATTAATGCTTCAAGCTAAATATTTTGCCTAAACCCCAATAATTTTATTTAAAAATCATTAGATAGTACCTAATAGACTTCCTGCTGCAGGTTTTCTTGTAAGGCTTAGTTCATCTCGTGCACTATGCCACACAGATCTTACTCATGTGTTCTTCCCACAGAAGGAACCAGAAAGCCTTGTCTCTATATCACCACAGAAATGCTAGTAAGAAAAAAGTAAAAATTTATTGCTAAAATAATAAAATAACCCGTGCAAGAAAGCAAGTGCAGGTGATAGCTAAACCAGCTCAAAGTGTTAGTTAAACCTGTAAGACATGGCAGGTGCCTCTGAGCAGAGATAAAGAGAGATGTCACACAGAAGTCACTGCATTAGGGATGCCACTATGAAATAAAAAGGAAGCATGCCAAGAATCTGTGGGTAGGAAAATACTCTTCCTCCAGTTTCTAATTTCCTTCATGGAAAAATAATCAATAATAAAGTTTACTGTTCTGTCATGTACATCCCTCTATTTCTGTAATAATTGGCAAAATACTTGGCCCTATGGATGTAACTTTTTAAAAGTATTTTTAGTAGTGCTAGAAATTTTGCTACATACAGCTCAGAATCCACAAACCAGGCTGATCTGATTCATGAGCTGAATGCATATACCCTTGGGAGATAAAAAAAAATGAGTTGCACAAGCAATTTTACACAATTACTTCTTATAAGTGCTAATGCAAGTTAGCCAGTAGTTGTATTTTCCAAACTCCTCAGTTACTTAGGAGTTGAAGACTTATTTTTCAGAAGCAACCGCAATACATAAAAGTTGCTGAATTATGAAATTTGGATACCTGCAGGTGAAATATTCAAACATACCTCACACTTGTAATGCATAGATTTAACTGTCTGAAACATAAGACTTCAGTTTTCTTACTCCAGAAAGCAATAGGATATTTTTTTTTGAATCTCAAAACTTTGTGAGTCAGGAAACATATTCCTAGATATTTAGAGACAGCTATGAATTTCACTAACCTGCTGCTGAACCACACTGTGTGCATACTCTGGCAATCACTTTTCAAATCTTTTTATTTGAACTAGTTAGATTTATACTTCATTAGTTTCCACCAGTTAACAGTGGAGGATTTGTCAGAAGGTTCTGTTTGATAGTTGGAGTATGATAGTTGTAGGATCTGTGATTTGCAGATACACTGTATAGGAAATTTGAAATGCTTGGTGTTAAACTTGGTTGATATGGAAGAAATGGGCAAGAAGAAGTATTGGGTGGGCTCAGAGTGTCTAAGCACATGCAAAATGAGCCCATCTCAGATAAATGTGAATTATGATCCAATATCTCTCTCTGCCTCTGATCTCTCTCCACTGGCTGCAGGTGCTGCCAGGGGCTTGCTCCAATGGAGGTCACAGATTGTTCCCTATTCCTCCCCCTGCTCCATGGTGGCTCCTGCCTGGCCCAGGTGCCTCTCCACGGGCTACAAGTGGGGTCTCTTCATCCTCCATGGGCTGTGGGGGGACACCCACTTCACCATGGTCTTCTCCACAGGCCGCAGGGAATCTTCTCTCAGAGCCTCCTCCTCCCCCTTCACTGACCTTGGTGTCTGCAAGTTTCTCCCATCTTCTCCCTCCCTTCTCTGGGGGCAAAATGTGGCTGTTTGGGTTCTTCTCTCTCTCAGCTGTGATTCCCAGAGGCCTGTGACCGGCGCTGACTGGCCCGGCCGGCCTTGTCAGCAACAGGGTTTGGGAGTTTGGCCTTGGGAGCCCAGCTGGGATTGGCTTTGTTGGACCCCTAAGAAGCTTCTAGCTGCTTCATAAAGATGCCACATTGCAAACCACCACATTCCCAGATAGGTTTCTTGTTCTCAGTTGCCTGCCTTTCCCTCTCCATATTTAACTTTTCAGAATGATTTCACTGTGGGTGGTCTCACCAACTCCAGAAATGGGAGAAGGAAAAACATCCTACGGCCATACAAATTACCTTGGTTTGTGGGTATCTGGTTTTGCTTTTATGCTAAATTACTGACTGTCTTGAGCAGTTCCTGGGCAAACCCACAAAAACGTGACCATTTTGATGACCAAAAATAAGCATTTAATTTTTTTCGTGCTTTATTATGAACTTTCCAATATATTATTGTGACTCTCTTCCTGTAGCTGGATAGAGGTTTCAGCTGCAGTATTACAACCAGACGTATGTTTAAAGACTATTTAGTTCTTTTCCTTTACCATTACAAAGGAATATATGGAAATGATTTAGCTGATTTATTTTTTTTTACATTAAAAGGTTGCAGTTAGCAACTCCAAATATTTACTCACTGTGGGATTCCGAATCCTAACAGATGTAAATGAGCATGGAACTGTTCAACTGAGTGAAGTATTGCACATTTACACCATCTCAGAATATGTTTTACATTCTGAAATAACAGTCTATATTTCAGGATTTTCTATTACTTTATTTTTGAAAAAATAATCTTGGTCTAGCATTGTTTTTTCCCATGTGAAAGACTGTGTACACGTATCAACCAAAGGGAAACTGTGCCAAGAAATAATCTTATTTTGCTACTCATAGCTATTATGTACCTAATTTTAATCAAGACTTAGGGGCAGCGTGTATGACTAATGTAAATATCTTTCAGACTATTTGCCTTAGAAAGTATTGGACATTCTCTCCAGAATTGTAAAAGAAAAAAAAAGACTGGAATCTGAGTTTGAACTTTGGTGAACACTGCAAGTACAGGTTGTGAAAGGAGTGGAGGAGAGCTGAGCTAGCAGATATAGTAAACAGTTGAAAAATCTTTGGTTAAAAAAGCAAAATACTTGGGAGTGTTGCTAACAAAGGTCAAAATGTTTAATTTATGGAGAATTGTTTACCATCAGTAAGACAAATCACCTACAGCATATTACAAGTTGCACCTTAAAGAAACTTAAAACCTGTTAAAAAGAAATTTCTAATGTTGTTTTCTATGTAACCAACTTGAAAAGCAATTTACTTCCTAGAGCAACTCTGCTGGGTTTTCAGTTGGTTTCAGCTGTTTGCAGTGTGGGAGGTAGCAGCCATTGAGCAAGCTGCTGAGAGCTCTGATTGTGAGATTAGTTTTGTTGCTTCCATCTCTAACCACTCTGCAGCCTTGCACTTTATTGACTATGATGCTGTTAAGACTTCAAAAAACCAATGTTGGTAGTTTAATATTTGCTTAGGTAAAGACAATAGTTTACATTAAATAAACTCTTGTGAAGTTGCTTTGAGAATAAATAGATAATTTTACAAATTTACCCACAAGCTATACTTCTTGTATCAATGGAATTATCAGAACAAATATTTGTTTCAGAAGGATCCTACTGGCCTTAGAAAGAAAGTGGTATGTAGTTCCCTCTGAAATATTTATCTAGATGACAGAGGGATCCAACTACTATGCCATGCACAGAATGTTGCAAAATTATGACTAAAGATCTATGTCTTGTTTCAAATCACAAGAGACACAGGCCAACAATTCCACGGAAATTAAACAAAGTTTTTTCTGAGAGACAAAACCTTTCACGTTTGTAATTTTTTCAATACCATTGCACATGAGGAGATAGGGACCTAGTAGAAAAAAATGTGGCAAAATTAAAAAATACATACATTTAATGTACACATTATCCAAGTGTTTATTTTCATATTACTGCATTCTAGTTTTTGTAGAAAGTGGGTTGGGATAAGTTCTGATTGCTAAATTAAACTGCTGCTCCAATCTTTAGGGTTTGCCTATCACAAATTTTGAAGACTAAAAAATCCCTTCTTCAGACTGCTTGAGAAGTGTGTGTGTTTAAGTATGTATGTTAATTTGAAATTATTAATTTTATATGGTTCCGGTGCTGTTTCCGTAACCTTCAGAGCAGTTAACTTAGTGGTATTTTGGATTACAGGAGTCAGGTTCTTTTATGTGATTTATTAATGTGGGTTTGTTCCAGTTTTGCTGTACTTGATCTGTGGTTGGTTAGACCAGGAGAAAACATTGTTAATGCAGGAATACAAAAAACCTGTTGCAAACTGAAAAAAATTGCCCATTGCTTCGTTACATTCCCGAGGGGTGGGGTGGAGGAATATCGAAGAGCAGCAAACATTGTTTGATATGCAATATTCATCACTTTAAAATATTTATTTCAAGTACTGAAATGCTTTATAATCAGTGTCCAGAGACCTTTAAAACATTTGCAATAAAAAGAAATAACTAATAACTAATAGTTACATCTAACAGTGAATGTTCAAGGAGTTTATTTCTAGATGTTGCATCATTCTGTACAGAGAATTTAATTTTTATTTTTCTCGTTGTTGTGTTTTATGCTGCTGACCAACATAACTAATTCCAAATAGCTGGTTTTAGTCCTTCACTTTCATGGCATAGATGGTAACATGGTATGTGGTAATCACTGAGGTAATAGATCTTACACATTTTTTTAAAGTCAGTTGCTGTAGTTCCTTTTTTCTGATTTTTTATGTAGTAAAAAAAAAAAGTGTTCAAGAACTCATATTGGATTCTAAATTATTTTACACCCTGACTGTGCTTATTTATTTTCCCATTAAAACCCAGAAGGTCTAGAGAAGATCTTTAGGACCAACTCTAGGCTCTGCTTTTTGAAAATTGCAGGCATAGCTTGTATTGAGTCAGACTGTGTTACTGTTTCTCCTGCTAATAGACAAGTAAATGCCTGAGAATAACTGTTGGGATAACTCATGAAACAGACTCCTTGTTAAAGAGAACAAATGTATGCAGTTCAGAGCAGTGCAAGTAGTCTCAGTGGTTGTTGTTCCTGTACTACTTGAGCCATCTGTTGAAATAAGCTTCCTTAAACTAAAATTGTTATACTCAGCCTGGGTTCCTCGCCAGGTTTATGTACGAAATGTTGGGGTTTGGGAATTATACTGGAATTATTTACATTAATTTTGCTATACTGTTCAATTTTCTGATGAAAGAAAGTAAGATTTTTAGGGGAGGCTTGCCTGAAGTAACCAGAAAACATCTTTTTCCTACTTGTCTGTCTAAACATGATTCAGCAGTAATCTCTATTAAAGGAACTGTCAGTAGATTGTGATTTACTGGAGGCAACCATCCAGTGTAATCTCTGCAGTAAATTAACCAAACTCAGTGCTGCTTTTCTGTGAAGACACTTGTAAACACCCTGGTCCAAAAGGGCAGGCAGGTGACTCAGATTCACCAGCTACCTGTGTCAGAATGTGAGATAAGAGTTAAAGCTGTACACAAATGTTAACTTCAATAGACACATAAATGAAATGTACTATTAATGTTGGCATCCTCACAATGAGATCTATTTGAGATATGAGGCTTCATGAGGAACCCAGCTAAAAGGCTCTGCATTACTAGGAGGTTTGAGGGAAAAGAAAGATGGATAAGAAAGGAGAAGAGAAATTGAGAGAGGGAGCACCAGTCTTGGATCCTGCCACCTTCCCATGTGGTGTGACGTGCCCCATCCAGCATGGGCCCTGCCAGTTGTGGTGCTCAGTGTGAAGTGTCTCCCAGGAGTCCATTGCTCCTACATTTATTCTTTCTTCATTTGCATAAGCTCTGTCTCTCCTCTGTTTCTTGTGTAAATTAGCACATGTGCTCAAACAAGGAGAATTTGGAGTTGGTGGGCTTCTTAGGTGGGTGGCCATCGTTTCTACCTGCCACCTTTGTCTTTCACAAAGTTATTGTGGTTTTGGTCAAGTTCATGCTTAGGCAATCATTTTTCTTGTGGTTTGTGACTGCTTAAGACATCTTTATTTTACTTTGGGGACTTTGTCACCAAATTGTGACTCATTGTTCTTTTAGCTTCCTCATATTCCAAACAGTTCTTGTGAGGGAGGTGAAAAGTAGAAAAGGGAACTGAGGGGTCCAAACCACCTTGAAGCCCTTCTCCATTCTCCTGCAACACTCAGCGTGACCGAGGGAGAACCAAGAAACCTAACCCTTTCACTCTGTGACTCGTGAGTTGTGCATTGCTTAAAGCACCAAAGAATTATGCTAATGACCCTCTTGATTCCTGTGTGGGTCATTATGGGTTACATAAACCCTCGTAAGCACTGAGAAAAGCAACACTTGATTCCAAACTGCTTTGTGCCTGGGTTTTGGTTGGAGAAGTCCACTGGAGGGAGAGGTGGAGAAGATGACATTGAGTTGAGAAATACTTTATACACAACTGAATGAAAGATCACCGTTGAAAATAAGCAAGTAGTAAAATAACCACTCTTGGTATTTAAAATCTAATCTAGCTTTTGCTTGTTCAGATGTATACCAACCCTCAGTGCCAAACAGTGAAAACCTTGAACGTGCTGGCTGGCTGTGTCCTTGCTCAAGGGAGTACTGACTAATTCAAATGTGTGAAATCAGAGCATATTTGCATTCGGATGGTAGGGATGTAAAGAATGCAGGAGAGTGTTCTTTAGCTGCAGCACATTTATTTTGAGAGAAAACAGTGTGGCAGATATGTTATACATTTTATTCTCATTCTGGGGACTAGGACATCTGTGAGCACAACGTCCCTTGCTCATTTTCCAGGGAGAGTACAATAATATAAACCAATAATCTATACTAGCAATAGGCTTGTTTCTAAAAAAAATCACAAGACTAAGCCACACTCAACTGTAATTAAAAATAAATTTTGTTTTCTGAGAGTGCTGCTGAAGTAATACTGAGTCCTTGCTAGTGCTGAAAGTTAAGGGTAGAAGCTAAAATAAAAATTTCTGAGCACTAATGGAAAGGAAGCATGCAAATATAATAAGAGTAAATTAAAAAGGTGCTTCTGGTTATACTAGAAATTAGTATATATATATATATATATACTAGCATCATTTCACAAGTGTGAGAAGAAACTAGTCTAGAGCTGGGGATACCTGGAAGTATTCTTTAAAATTCTTTAAAACTCCCCTCATTAAACATGGATTCATATTTCCATGCAGTAGTCACTTCAGATATTCTGAGTCCTCTGCTTCATATCATCAGAAAGAGTTTAGTTACCTTTCCTTCTTTAAATTTTAACATTTTTCTGCTTACAAAATTATCTCCTGGGCCTTCTTTGAAAAGGCACTAAGCATCCTCTGAGCTTTTTATGATCAGCAACTTATAGGAAGCCATAAGAACAGTACACCGTCTGTTGCACATTGTCAGTCATTCCCAAAGATGTTTCTTTGCCACTGTTTGGGTTTTGTATTTCTAAACAGAACAGAATAAGGTTTGTTCTAACCCAGTTCAGGGAAAGGTGCTCCTTGGTTTCTTCATTAGCCTTGAGCTGGATGTTATGATAATCAGGAGCAGAGCCTGTTCTTAAATTGGCTCAGCTCTTTAGAAACAATTGATGGTAAACAATTTTCCTGCTGCTCTTTCTGTACAGGTTGTGATGAGAGAGATCATATCTCTTATATGATCATATCACATGGCCAAGTGACAGCCAAGTGAGAATCAAATAAAATGCACTTGTCCCATAGAGACATTATAAATGTAATAGTGGTTTAAAAATAATAATACTACTCATTTTGGCCTAGATGCTTATAACCTATAGGTTAAGGTACTGTCAGTGCAGTTGTAGAATGGGTAACACTGTCACTCATGTGTATACTCACCAGTCTGAACTTCACACACACTGTGGGACACTGTTCCTGATAACAGCTCAGCTGTCTAGCCATGTCATTGCCCTGGTGTTGTGGTTGTGACACATGTGTGTATCATGGTTTGGAGCAGGTTTTCTTCGTCTCAACTATAATTTTCTTTGTGAACACTAGATGAAGCCCTGATGCTGCCACATAATAGGAAGAGAACTCAATTCGTTGTGCTGGGTTATGTGTCCTGAAGTCCCAACTTCTGCTAGGCAAAAACAAGTAGAGGGGATTTTTTTGTGGTTTGCTCATCTGTTCCACAGGCAAATCCCTCTAAGCTGAGAGTGTTCCCAGTGAGGGTAACTGAACAACTAATGAAGGACTTATGCGTCTTTCCATTTTCACACTATCTTTTAAAACATATTTCCTTGCCCTGTGTTTACTTACATTACATGTTCCAGCGTGGGTAGGATCAAAGGGGAAGAACATGGCATGGAAGAACAGAGGGACAGTAATGGGAAACCAGAGGCAGAACTTACACTGTGGACTCACATGTGGTGAAGAAAAAGAATCAAAGTGATGAAGCTGCAGGAAATGACTGCTGGGTATTTTTTTTTTCCCATTCGTAAAGATTTACCACCTATACTATGATACTCTGAGGGCCATTAATAGAATGGCACTGAAATGGTAAAATATTGCCTCAGAGAGCCCAAGGTTGCCTTTCTGCAGCATGTGAAAAGTGTTCTTATTGTAGAGAATGGGCATGAGTCTAAGAAAACAGAAAAATGGCTTAATCTGTCTTGGTGAAATCGAAGAGATGTTAGGAATCTGTGTGCCTGCTGCCTCTGGTCTACCTTTTGTGTATGGAGGTCAAGCAGTGGTGTTGCTACTGATGTGTTTTGTCAAGTTACCTGCAGTAACTTGTCAGACATCAAAGTCCACTCTGAGTTCACAGAGCCACTGTGAAAAATGACTCCTAGGAAGAAAAGAATCTGCAATTGTTTATTAAATGAAAGAATTTTAAAGATCTACTATGGTTTTGTAACCAGAGGCCCATGCTGGTAGTTGGAAGCACAGACTGATGAGAATATCCTGTATAGCACAATCAAGCTTTTTTTTCTGACATTAGTAGAAGTGGCATTTCAAGGGAGGCAGTATTTTGGAATTAATTATTCACAGCCTTCTTAGTTCTTGTTTTTAATAATCAGATAATTTTATGCCATCTGTATTAGAAGATTTTCCATTAATAGATAACTCATTTGTATGCACAGTAATTTTCTCCAGAAAAGTGAACAGGCCATGGTCATAAACAGTATAATCATCAATTATTTCATATTATGCCCAAAGGATGAACAGGAAGCAAGAGAGAAAACATAATTGAAAAAAGATCCTTTCCTTGTCATGGAAATAACAGTGAATGCTATCAGCACTCACAGAAATTATAAAATCAAACTCAGGATTCCACTTTTTTAAGTATCTAGGAACTGGATTTTCTAAAAAGTAAGTGATTGAAAGCTGTGTTATACATGCTGTACTTCTGTGACTGTAGAATTCAGAAACTGGAGGTCAGCAGAATGTTATGAAAGATACATTTACAGGATAAAGGACAATCACAGCTATGTAGGGACCAAAGTTAAGGTACCTTTCTTTGGGCTTGCTTTCCATAGCTGAAATAGCAACATGTGTATATAATCTCTTTTAGTACTGGTTAAAACACCAATGATGTTTCATTTCTGTTTAGCTATCAATGGTCCAGATCTGCTGTATTTACACTGAAAAATGTCATGTATAACCCTGCTTATCTGAATTTTCTTACCCCCATAATAATGTATCTAGTTCCATCGGAAGATTAGTTCAAAGGAACCATCATAGCACAACCAACCACTGGTAGAAGCTTTTTGAGTCAGCTTTCTCCTCTTTCTATAACAAAGTACTTACTTGTTTCCTGGCCAACTGCCATGATGCTTTAATCAATGACATAATGATTGGACATTACATTGTTCAAATCTCAGCAATTCTTTCTGCTGATTAGATGACAGATTCTGGATTTGATGGAACTCTACTAGTAAATTTAACCACCAGGTGACAGTATTGTTCCACTCCCGTGCTGAGGTGGACTTTTCTTCTTCAGACAGAAGAAGAGGATAAACTCTGAAGGGAGTTTTACAAAATTGAAAATTTAGATTTCCCACTTGTAGTTCTAGTGTCGTTTTGAGGCTCAACTAACTTCTTGCAACAAATCTTAGATATATAAGAGTTTTAAAACTGTATTTCCTCGTTTTAATCCCTCACAGCAAACTGCCAACAACTTCTGTCTCAGAAGGAACTTCTCTCCATGCCTTTCAGTTTTCTATTGGGCATGATCTTTTTTGTCTGATGATGATAGTTTTCTAGTGGCATGCTATTTTACAGTTGAATGTTTGTTTTAATATAATGATCTTTTTTTCAGGGGAGGGGGGAGGTAACTGATGTAAAAAGATACATGTTACTCCCTCAAGCAAAGCAATTTTACAAACAACATTCTGTGCACTCTACAATCTTTTTTTTTGGTTGTTGCAAATTACAATACCTCCTCTCCCTGTATTGAGTTTTGTCTATGGTACAGTCTGTGATGAATATAGAATATCTCAAGTTGGAAGGGACCCATAAAGATTTTAAGTCCAACTCCCTGCTCCTCTGAGGACTGCCTGACACTAAATCATATGACTAAAGCATCGTCCAGATGCTTCTGGAAGACTGACAGTGTCAGTGCCTTGACCACTTCCTACCCTGAGAAGCCTGTTCCGCTGACCAACCACCCTGTCAGTGAAGAACCTTTTTCCAATATCCTCTCTGAAGCTCCACTGATACCATTTCATTCCATGTCCTCTTGTACTGTCACTGGTCACCAGAGAGAGGATCTCAACACCTCTCCCTTTTCTTTCCCCCATATGCAGCTGTGGACTGTGACGAGGTCATCCCTCAGTCTCCAAGCTGAGCAGACCGGGCCAGTTCTGGGCAGTGAGGAACCAGATGAGATTCAATAAAAACAAGTGTAGGGTCTGGCACCTGGGAAGGAACAACCCCAGGTATCAGGACAGGCTGGGGGTGATCTGCTGGAGAGGAGCTCTGCAGAGAAGGACCTGGGGGTCCTGGTGGGTGACAGGTTGGCCATGAGCCAGCAGTGTGCCCTGGTGGCCAAGACTGAGAGGGGATCTCATCCATGTTTATCAATATCTGAAGTGTGGGAGATGGCACCATCCTCTTCTCAGTGGCCTGTGGGCACAAGAGAAGCCAGTGGGAGCTGAATTTTGAACATGCAGTTGTACATAGTGCTAGTGCTTTGGAGAAACGTACTGGAGACATTTTAATTGGACATGCCATTACTGGATTATATATTAATATTAATCCTTGTATACTGGGAAAATGAGAATAACAGGGCTTTCATTAACTGCAGAAGTTCAGTAGTTCAGCTGCCATAAAAAGGAGCTAGATAAAATCTGTAAGAGGAGTTCTCTTAGACTAAAGTGCTGTCATCCAGTTCCAGTGTCCAGTAAAGAGTGTCTGGAGATGTACACTGAGTAACACAGAGGGCAAAAAGAAGTTATTGCTCCCCTATGAGCAATGGCCATCCTTGTACTCTGAATGGGGCAAGGGTCCTTAGTGATCAGTGGTGTGATTGTACAAGTAATGATTGTATCATCCTGCATAAATGCAGCCAAGGGTAAATTACACTATGGAACCCTTTGTTTTGCAGCAACATTTCAGCCCAGCTCATAAATATATGGCAGTTATGTATAACTGAAAAAAAGCCCCAGATATTAATTACAGAATATCAATAAAATAACTAATACATTTAATTGATAAAATAAATATTAAGCTTTATTGCCATTCTAATCTGAATAATTTTATTTTTACAATTTCTCAGAATAATTTAAGAACTGAATATGAAGTGTTTATGTTTTGGTTTATACTATTATTAACAGATTTTGAATTTCATTTATATAATGTAATTATTAAATTTCTCATAGGAGAAAGGAATTGACAGAGGATGAAGGAGACCCTTGTACAGGTAAGCTGCAGATATTAATTATTCCTTTGATGAATTTGCATTTTGATGGGCATTTAATGCATTTCTCTATTATGATATTGTCTTGTCGATGAGGAGATATTAAGTTGCTCTACATCACAGGTTTGGGGGAGAGGTGGTTTGATTAATTACCAAGTTCTATCAAATTGCTGCATATAGCCAGACACAACTACATCATTTAACTTACACTGGATTCATTGTAATCATATATTGTAGAATAAACAGTAAGGGTTAGCCTTAAGTATATGCCACCAGAGGAAATCATTAATTAGGAAAGATTGAGGTTGACCTGTAATTACAGAGGTAACAGTTTACGCCTCTGTACTTAAAGGTGGAGTCAGTATTTCCAATATAAATAATTCTTTTTCTGGGGTTTCTACTGTATCTTTCAGAAACTATGTGGTCACATCCTAAGGACAATTTATTTTTGTTTTAGAGGCTACAGGTAGTTGTAGCAATGAAGAGAAATCTTTTGGAAACTGAAAAGATTCAGGGCCTTTCCAACTCCTGACGCTCTGTGATTCTCTGTGATTCTGTGATTAACTGATTGATGTGGAATGGTTGGGCTCAAATGCAAAACCACTGTTAAATAATAAAATATACAAAGACATTAAAGGTTTCAAAATAAATCTGTTCTACCCATATACTATAACATGAGTTATGCTGTTGGTTACAGCTCACCTGCATTAGCTTTCATTTACTAATGACATTCTGGTAACTTATCCTTAACTAGATTGCAGTAGTTAATATGCTGTTGATGTACTTCGAAAATATGCTCCTAAAACAGCAGAACTTTTCAGGATGGAGTGACTGCCTTGTTTTATGCTCAATTACTCCATACTAAAATTGCCTCCATACATTATATCTTCATTTATATCTGTCTTTATTTATGCATGTACTACTTTAAAACAGTGATAAGGAAAGTTGGAGTGTTTGAGATCTTACTCAGGATCAAAAAATGTTCTGAAAGTTGTTATTGGTTTGATTTGTATGCATATCCTACTCTTCAAAACTATCATCAGACAAAAAAATCTGTGTTTTGCTTGGTAGAGTGGATGTTTTGGGTTTATAACAGCTACAGCAAGAACCATGTACATTCAGTGTCTTGCAGTACTCATAGGTTCTTATCCTGATGGATGTAATTTTTTCCTGACAAGTAAAGAAGTAATGTCATCTTTGTGTGTAACACGAACAGCTGCAGAAACTAGATCAGATAGGTTGTAAACACTGACATGAACAGATTGAACATACCATTTCAGTTTAAACACAGAGAAATGGGATGTTTTATTTGAAAAGTTTGCAAAATGGAATGGTAAGAATTAACACAGGGTTGATAATGGTTCACTCTTTTATAGCATTTGTTGTATCAGTTATGGTTTTTACTTATCAAAACTGTTGCATGCTCTTCATGAAGAGGGAAAAGTATATTACCCATATCTCAAAGAGCTTACCTTCTAGTTTTAAATACGATGCAGTGAGTGAGGATAATAAATTGCATAAGCTGATGAAGATGAAGAGAATAAGGCTTGGAGATCTTGCAAGGCAGATGTAGGAGGGAGCTGATGCACCCGGGTGCCAACAGAGATATGGAGAGGCTGTGTGAGAAGGGAGAGATTAAAACACTGGCAGAAATCAAAATGAGTGACTGACAGGGCTGTGAAATAGATGTGTATCACTGTGCATTAAGGGCTCAGTTATTTAGACTATGTGTTTTGATTTTGTCTTAACACATATTAACTTGTGTGTTTATGTTTTGTTTATTCTGATGTTGCCTCCCTTTCCTCTTCTTTTCTCATTCTGCATTTACATTTTTCATGGCTAGCTATTATAAATTTGCTTATGAACAAGGAATATGTGACTTTTAGCTAGTATGGTGCTAACTTTTGACAACTCTAGCAATTTAAAGTCACCTCCAACTTTCCTCTTCTTTCCAAGTCAGTTAGTTAGCCAACTCTCACTTCCAATTGAAAATGCCATAAACACGCACGTACTGGCTGGTGTACATACATTACCTTAGTAAAGCCTTCAGAGTATTGTGAGGGGTGTGGAAGGAATGTTACTGCCCAAAGTCCTTCTGGAGCAGTTTGGGATGAGTCAGATTGTATCTGCTAGGGCTGAACTCCAGAACAGTAACCTCACCACCTTGGAGGAAAGGTGCAACCTAGTTCCTCATCTATCTTGTGGCATTTCCACAGTGGAACAGGCATCGAGGGTATGGGCCAACACACCTCACCCACTTCACAGCCCTGCAGAACGGTGAAGAAGAGTCTTTGATCCCCTAAGGAGTCTTGCCAAAAAACCCCAAAGACCTTTTGTATATAGTTACACGATTAAATGTGTGTGTGTGTCCATCAGTAAGAATAGTACTGTATTGTGTGGGTGTTGTACTTCTTGCAGGTTGACATTTTTAGTAAAAGGCAAGGATACAGGTACTGGGGGGTGTGTTCAATAACTTACAAGAAAGAGGTGGATCTGCTTAGCAGCTAAAAATTGGAGTTTAAATATCTAAGTTATTTGTAAAGGAGGGGGATTGCTGACCAGAATTGTTCTGTCTCATTTAATGTTATGCTGCACAACTGTCAATGTGTGACCAGAAATAGGACATCTCTCAACACTCTCTGATATATCAGAGCCGAGTCAAAGACCACAATAATGGCATTCTCCTAGTCCATGAGTTATAACTGATCCAGTTGTAAAAGACACAATCACTTTAACAAATTAGAGACCTGTCAGAAAGCAGATCTGTACCGGGGCAGTAGTTGTTTCAGTTTAATGAGCATGAGGCACAGTAATTGTGGCAGGAACACCTTGAGGGTTTAATCAGCCAGACATTTGGAAGTGATTCAGGTGCCAGGGAGGCATGTAAAGTGGAGTTTCAACATCTAGCTTCATATAATGGCACGCAAGAACTAACAAAAATACCTTGATTTGCACTGAAATCCAGAAATATGTTGAATGAGCAGTTGTGCAAGGGACTTGGTTTTTGGGTTTTTTTTTTTGTCTTCTTGATACTGGCACTGGTATTTGCTGAGGGTGGTCTGTGCTCATAAGACCACTGCTATATGTGAGTGAAAATTATATGATGGGACCAAAAAAACAAATACTGTTTCAATGTTCTTGAAGTTGTGTTCAAGGTCACCATTTTCTTCTTGACCAAGATGATTCTTTTTTTCTATCAAACAGTACTGATGATTTGGTCTGGACAATTTCAGAGTAAATATCTCCTAAAAAAAGGAGAAATTAAGAACCTCAGGCTGCTCAGAATGAAAGGGCTTAAAACTGTTACCTGGTGTCTGAGTAGCTGCTTGCTGTTGGAAAAATCCAAAGCCTTGGTTCGCTTTGTACTGGTTTACACAGACTATAGGTACTTCAGGGTGTAGACATAAGCAACTGTTTGTAAGATGAGGATTTGGTATTTTCATAGTGAAATTCATGTGATTCAGTTAACATCAGATTGTTATTAATGATTTGATAAAATACAAGGCCTGGGTCATCAAAAAGCTTCAATAATGACTATAACATTATAACATTATAATAATGTAATATAAATTTTCAAACATAATATTATCTGAAAATCAATATCTTAATGTTAACATTCAAATAGCAAATTAATAAATTCATTTATTATTAAAGTTATTTAATGTTAACACTTAATCTGAATTTAATAAAATATTATCTGAATATCTTAATTTTTACTAGCATTTCCACTTGCATCAATTAGCACTGACAGGTAATGCAGTATCAAAACCTGCTTTCATTAGAGAAGTCTCGTCATGTCTCTCCATGTCACAGACTTCCTTCCAGAGAGAAGCTACCTGGACTGTCCTTTGGATTCCACTGATCTCAGAGTCTGCCTCTCCTATACTTTGCCTTTCAGAATGATGTTTGTGTAAGTGGCTCTCAGTCTCAGGGTATGAGAACTACAAGTTTTCTAGGGAGACAAAATATCTTCGATTACATATTATGATTGCACCTGGGGAAACAAGCAGAACTATTTTTAAGCCTCCCTGGTTTTAGTTGTTTTTTTTAAAGACAGTTTCTTCAGTTCTGATGGAAGGAATCTCCATGCAGTAGCTGACTGTTCATCTTTTGATATGGGTCTGAAGGGAAGGACTTTTCCCTTTTAATGCTTGCAGTGCCTTCTGTGGTACCACAAAATGCATTCACAGAGTATATAAATGTGACATATCTTTGTCAGAGTAACATGGACCCCATATGACCATAACCATGCTCTCTGTTTTATTTCTTGCTTTGCTTTTCAGGTAGTCACATTAAGATAGAATGCCTGGGCTGGAATGTTAGTTGGACTTTTTCTGCTTCTCTTCTTTCTCCATTCTATTTCATTCCAGTATGCTTTTGTATATGTATTGCAGTCTCTAATCTATAAACATCATTTGTAAACAATTTTCTGGCATAACCCCAACTGAAGAGAAGTCTGTTATTTATACCAAGAAATAGCATTTAGTGGATACAGAGCCACCAGTAAAATCTATCTTCACGCCAACATAGAGTTCACTACAAAATTACTTGTAATGAACTACACTTTTACAGTAGAATAACGAAGGAATTCAAAGCCTAGTGGCCAGTGTCCATTCACAGACAGGCATAGATGCATGCCCTCAGCCTCATGATGTGCAAGCCAAGCAGGCATGTGAGCAGTTGGGTCACTGCTGTGATACAGAGCAGAAGGCAGGCTTCAAAGACATCACACACGATGCTGAAATTGGTTCCCTGCTGACTTTCCTAAAAGTGATTCATCCAGAAATGGAACAAAAAAAAAATAAAAAAATGTTTCATGTCTAACAAAGAGTACACAGCAGGAACTGGCTGTCCTTTCTTCACTGTGTGACTGGCAAATAAAGTTTGGAAGGGTTTGTGAGTGACAACATCCATAACTTCCAGCCATGGCCTCCTCACCTGCATTGGTACAGAAAGCATGTCAGACCTTGCTGGCATGCAAAAGCTTGCTGCTTGCTTGACTTGCTACATGAGGTTATGTGGAGTGAGGAATGGAGAATACTTTATGTACTCAACACCAAAAGAATTGAATTCCACATTCATATTTAATAACTTAATGCCACATTCACTGTCTACATACACCGATGTAGAGGATAGAGGACACTGTAGTTTTCCTGGGTATTGATTTGCTCTATGTATCATAGTTATATTTCACAGGCTTCAAATTTATGGGACAGATGAGGTTTTTAAAAAAATTGCTATTTAAGTGCTTACTTGTAGACATCTTAATTACATGACTGAATTTTCACTGCCCTCAAATAGACAAGAATCCACAGCATTCTCACATTGAAAATAAGACATTTTTTCTGACAGAGTTTGTCAGGTTTTATTATCTAATGGCAACCTACACAATCCAGATTCATCACTAGCTCTCAGAAGAGCTAAGGTCGGTCATCATTAACTCTTCTGAGAAATATTCCCAAGATGCAAAGCAGTTAAGAGCTTAAGTCATACTCAAAAAACCTGTTCTATATCTATCTTGTATTAGGAGATGAAGAGCTCAGTTCCTTTAGGAAATTTAGCTCTTCTCATTGTCATAAGAGTGCACTCTTCAAGACTCAGCTGCAGTCATGACACCAGGACTTGGGTCAGACTGCCAGACTTTACTGTAGCACATGCCCTTTTTGGGTTTTTTACCTCTCCTGTTATGCCATCACCAAACCTTTATGTATATTAAGTTGTGATTTAAATGAGAAGTGAAATGCAATTACGTGAGTGGTGGCTATTGGCAGGCTAATTTTGCCTGCTCATATGTGTGATTTTATTGCTGTAATTAAAGACTTATCAATGAGACTCACCATATGAGCTTTGTTACATAGGAACTGGAGATGGTAGTTTAGAAATCACATCTACTTGCTGATGAGTGATGTAACCAGAAAAAAAACAGTAGAATCACAGTACAAAGGTAAACTGCAATAAAGATCATACACTTATATATGAAGTAATAGTCAACACATCCCTCTACTACACTTGAGAGATATTTTAAATGGGAATAAGTGGTATCTCTGCTACTCTCTGGTCATTCAATTGCTTAAATGCTCAAAATCTCCGTTCAGCTCTTCTATAGAGTAGATATGAATGGTGCATGGCAACCTTCCAGGCTTGTGTTTAAAAAACCATATGTCTGCAGGTAATTCAGTAGGATAATAAGTAGTGCTTGAGAGTATTCCTCACTTACCTGGTGACTCTTGTGATTGAGGAAAATCGGAGTTTGGGTTGTAAGCAAATAACTTGCATTATGCTATTTTTAATCAGTACTAAAGCTTTTCCAAGCATACATTCCTGCTCGATTATCTGACTCAGTGGCATGCTTCTAGGCTCTAACACATGGTGGTTTTACTCATTGTATGGATTGACACATACCCAGTCTCCTGCTCACACAGCTGACTTTCTTGTTGTGAGCAAAAATACCAAAGCCAAAAATCCTTCCCAGCACATTATCAGCATATCATAATGTATGGTGATTCATTATGTATGAAGGTCCATGTGTTCCAGCCTTGTGGGCATGTGGTGTGGCACTGTCAAGTACAAACAGTTCTGTGATTCTTTTGTGGTTATAGATCTGGCAAGAGGTTTGGGCTGCTTAATAGCTTGCTTGTTAGCTAGGTAGTGACATAGGGGCACCTAATGCTTTGCTGTCATTAGCTGCTAAAGACATGGTTGCAGGACAGACAGGTTGTTAGTTCAGATTCTCATAGCAAAAGATTTTCATGCAGATTCAGTAATGAGTTAGCAGAATGCAACACCAAATCATCAGAGTGGGAGCTGAGTAGAATTTTTAAGATTTATTTTCTTGATTGTATATAATTTCATAATACTGGGTTTGCATTTGAAATCTATGGACCTGTGTGTGAGGGTTTTAGCCAAGTAATCCTCAACAAGAATGATGACTAAATGTAAATAAAGTTTTCTGACCTTCAGTTTTTTTGTGAAAACTTCAGACCATAACAAACATTCCAAATACTTAGTGGAGTTGTGCATAATTCACATGGTTTACCAGAAAGCTCATAAAGAACTGTATCAGTACTTGTTTGAGAAACACAGTGACCAATTTTCCCAGGATAGATTATTCAGAATATTCCAGGGTAGAGAAAATGAGGAATGCATTTGAATCTCATTAAATGCATAACATTATTGTCTGCTTTGACAAAAGTTATGTATATGGATATATATATCCTGATGTATATGGATATATTTTTAAGTAACCCCCATTGAGTGAAATATACTCTATTCAACAAATTACCTGTTTGCAGCAAGAAACTGCCATAAATTGTTGACATATTAAAAGCTTAAATAGAAGGTATTGTTGAAAACACTGAAATGTTTTTTAGATTATAAATATTTATGAACTAACACCCTTTTTTAAAGCAAACTACAATTAATTTAGTATTAGTAGTAACACTGTCCAACATTCTGATGCCCCAAGTTACGTGTCCTCCAAGCACTGGATAATTGCAGAAAACAACAATACTCAAGTCTCTTGAGTATCACTGTTGTGAACCTCTCCAGAACAGAGTGACACTACTTGGTCACCAGGTAGTTGCCTCCTCACATTGATCTTGTATCATGCAATAGAAAAGGTCTCCTGTGAGAGTTCTAAATGTGTCTCTTGCCATGAAATGTGTGTTTAGCTTTTCAAAGGGTACTAAATCAGAGAGTGCTGAGAATTTTCCTTGACTCAGATTCAGGTGAGCACCTGAAGACAGTGTCTGTCTCCAGAGGTTTTGTCCTGCCCCAGCAGGGCCAGTCCTCAGTAACACAATCAGACAGAGGTGAAAGGTTTTACCTTCAGCAGAGAGTTCTGCAAACATTTTCTTTAGCCTGGAAAATACACACGTGCAATACCTGACATGCCTAGCAATGGCCTTCCTCTGCATTTTGACTTTCCAGTGACATCTGTCAGTGTACAGTGGCTTGGGGGACCAGTGCACCGGTGTGGTGGTCTGCCACAGCAGCAGACCGTGCCAGTGAGTCACATTCCCATGTACACCCAGGCTTGCGTCATGTACCGTAGTACATACTTCCTTTCTTTTCAAGTGTGCTTCCTGGGACTGCTTTATTGTTAACTGGGAAGTGGAGCTGTTCCCAATGCATTCCTAAGGAAACATCCTGTACAGGAAGAGAGATTTGTTTTACTTTACATACAGCTGCCAGTATACTTTAAAGTGGATGGTCTCCTCGCGGTTGGTTTTTTTTTTTACTTTCCCTCCTAACCTACATTGATGTTTAAGGTCAGTTTGTAAGCGGGATCTGCTGAAAGAAGGTCAGCCAAGACTCAGGTCTTGGAAATTACTGTAGGTTCAGAACGTTTAAAGAGGTTCAAGACTTGTGTTTATTCATCTTCATGTTGCTAAAATGTGTTAATGCCCCAATCACAATTATCTGTGCTCCTCTTATCTTGCTAATATGAACAGCTACTTTGCAGTTAAGAAGTTTTAAAAGGTAACTTCAAAGCTCCCACAGCATTTCCCCAAACTCCTGTTTACAGAGATGGGACAGCCAAGAGCTGTTACTCACAAAGCAAGTGTAGATCTCAAAGGTGTCACAGTCCTGTTACCAGACTACTGATGTTACAGAGGACACTTGGAAGTCTGTTTCCTCACAGCTGTTAAAGGTCTCTCATGTCTTGTGATTCTTTTCTTGCCCTTCATGGTAGAGCAATAAACTGAGGCTTATTGCTCTGTCTTAAAGCACAGTGAAAAAAGAGAGAAGTATGAGATTACTGATGGTGAACACACCCCACCTAGAAACTAGCAGAAAGGCTTTCACTACTGCTGATACACAGTCTTTGAAAAAAATGGGTCTTGTGTTGAGCATTGTATTGTATTCTTCAGGATTAGACACAAATAATTTAAAATTTGAGTGGGAATTTTCTAAAGAGCTGGTTCTTGAGACAGAACAGGTACACCTCATCCATACCAGTGCAATGTGTGTGTGGGGGTCGGTGGGGCATTGTGGATCAGGGCTGGGGAGAGGGGAACTTCTGGCTTGAATGTGTCCAGTGGACACAGAGACCACATAAATTAGTACCAATCAGATGCTAGTCCCTAGAATTGGATTTGGAATAATTAACTGAGGAGCTCTTTCAATCAGTGCTTATGTTCCTCAGTGTTCCTTACGTGTACTGTTATTTCTGGTTAGTTGAATCTCTTGAAATGAAAAGGCTGTCTTTAAAGTAGGAGTGTTGCATCCAGCTTGAGTCAAGTAGGACTACTTAGCTGGAAAAAAAAAATTATACAGGACAATTCAGATCTTGTTGCATTTTGCAGTTTTCTGCATCTTTTTGCAGATTTATTGTTCTTGTAACCTGCTAAATTTTTCTTGAAAACAAAACCTCCACTGTCTAAAGCTTCTACAGGTCTGCTTTTAATTAGAGTTGATTATTCTGTTATCTTTGATAATCCTTTTTTATTTGCCAAGCCACTGTTCTGTTAATTGCCTCTGTGATTTAGTTCAAAATGGAGCAACTGATGCTGTTATTACATAATGGCTTATGTTATCCCAGTGTTACTACAGAGGGCAGTCTAGAAGAGAGGGAGACCACAGCTATTATCTCTGCATGCAAACTTTCAGGAAAATTCTTAAAGAAAGATTTGGTCAGAAATCCAAAGGGAAAGCTTTGCTCAGAATAACTGACAAATGTTCCAGTAAACATCTCAGCTTCTTTGAAATTCCAGAGTTCCAGACTGAACTGGTCTTCAAACTTAGTTCAGACTCTAAGCTATTTCAGCATCATGTATTTAATTCCTTTGTTTTGTTGCTGAAGCAAAAAAATATAAATGTATAATTTCCAGTGGCTTTTAATCCAGTTTCATTTGCTCAATGAAAAAACAAAACAAAAAAATCAAGCTCCAGTATGGTTTTACCACCAGTTGTCATAGACAGTAGAGCTTCCAGTATATTCATTCCTTAATGGAACAACAAGCTGTGCTGTCTTTCTGTGGTGTATTTTCGAAAGGGACAGCAAACTGTCTCCAGAAACAGCAAGAAGGTGATAAGTGCTTCTCCTTGGCTGGCACAGTGAAAAATGCTCTGTGGAACTGATTAAAACTTAAGAGAAACACTCCCCACAGGTAGAGAGTTCGAAGCCACATCGAAAGCTGAAGATTTTGCTGTAACTTGACAGGCATGTGCTGTAGGTGGGTTTGGGGTTTTGGTTTTGTTTCTTCCTTTTCTTTTGAACTGCATGAGCTCAGCTGAGTTAGCACAGCAGGATTGAAAAGCTCCACTGGTGTGCAGGCCAGAACACGCGTGGATGTGCTGTCTTTGCTGAAGGTTGGATTCCCTTCAGGCCGTACACACCCTCTGAGCAGGGCCTCAGTTGTCATGTGCAGCTTCACGGTGGCTTTCCACAGCCAGCTGACATGCAGGACATGAAGTAGTTTTGGGGACAACAAGCTGATTTGGGGCAGGTTTTTTTGAGTGAGTTTTTGAGCTCAGGGTTTTGAGCTCGAGGCCCAGACCAGGAGGATTCTCTGGGCAGTGGCTTTGGTCAGATGATCTGGAGAAACTCATTTCTGCATCTTGGTGCTCGAGTGAAGTTTGAATGGGGCAGAGCATGGCAGTTTGAAAACGGGAGCCAATAAACACAATGACCTGTTTTCTGTGTAGTTGCACATGTTTGCTGTTGTGAGAGAGCATCACAAGGATGAGTACTGCTCCTGCATGCAGGCTTGGTTATCATCCAGCTGAGTGGGGAAGCTGTCATTAGCAGATTTCCACTGAAAATATCTCCTGTGAGATATTTTCACATAGTACCTGCTTTTCCTTTGTCTCCCTCAGAGCATCTGAGGGAGACAAAGGGAAAGCAGGTACTATGTGCACACTGTTCGTATCTGCTCCAGAGTGTGATACCTGTTATGATATGCTGTGCTATGTGATATGCTGTGCTATATGACACACTCACTCTCCCACTGTACAATAGGAGTCAACAAAAAAATTAAGGAATTATAAATTAAATCCTCTATCCCTTGAGATGGTCAAACAATTTATAAGGCTTGAAAGATCTTAACACTGTTATTTCACAGGTAGACTTGTGGTTAGCTTTGTGAACTGAATTAAGGAAAGAGTGTTTTACAAATTTGAGTTAATAATGCTATGTTCTTTTTCCTATAGCTACTTAAAAATCCACACAGCATAAAACACAGAGGAACTTATAAAAAAATCTAAGTTAGTTAAGTATCATTTACTGTGATACTACATGTTGGACAGGCTCAGAAGCCAAGAGATTTATTTAACTACTTTACATTTGCCACTTATATAATGAAAACCTTTTCTTCACCGTAGTATGAAATAATATCTCTGATATAAGGGTGAAAAGGGTGGGTTTGCAGTGTCTAACTATGGCTCGGGTCAGATTGTAACTATTGCTGGTTTTCTTCAAGTAAATTAAAAAAAATAAATAAAGTTTCACTGTTAAAGTCAGGTTGACTTACAGTAACCTGTTTGCAGATATAATCACCTCTTTCATATCATCTTTCATCGTGACTTTTAAGGTTTATTTTCCAGTTGTTGAGAAAGTATTATAAAGTGGAGAATACCATAAAATGGATTACTCAAGTTCAGATATGACTGGAATTCACAATTTTTCTTGAAGTAGCTTGTAGCTAAACCTAGTTTAGCTATAGCTAAACCTAGTATAGCTATAGTAGCTTGTAGCTAAACCTAGTTTAGCTACAAGCTACTTCAAGAAATGCCACTCTAGTTTAAATAGACAAAATTAATTAGGTTTAATTACTTGTTTAATTGAAAACTGAAATTATATTATTAATTCATCTATTTATTGCATGAATTACATGAAAAACTTACTTGACTTCTTGTGTCTCAGTGGTGATTTATCATAACTCTTTATATTGGCCATGTTTTTAAGTTTCCTTTATTTATTATTATCATTTATTTATTATTATCCTTAAATTTCCTTCCTGTTGTGTAAATTAACTGAGGTTCCACATGGAGGGGGGGTGTTGCACTAGATGATTTTTGAGGTCCCTTCCAACTCCTGATGTTCTGTGATTAATATTTGTGAGTGAATTGTCATTAAACATTGTGCTGGAAGTTGAGAAGCAATCAAAATTATCCTTGGACTGTGTCATATCTCTTCTCTGCACTTAAACCAAACATGGAAATGTGTAAAAACTGTGTTTAAACATGAGGTGCACCTGTGAGCAGTGTGACCAGTTTTACTCTGGCAGAAGATGGAAAGGAATGCTTTTTAATGTCTCAGAACACATGATAATTCCCATTGATCGTTCCCAGCTCGGGGCTGGGAATGAGGGCCCTCAAGCAGAACTCCCAAAGTACCCTAAAATACCTGCCTCTGCTCCTGAGATATTTTTGGCTTAATGGGAAGTAGAAAATAACGTAATACTGATCCCTCATGTGACTCCTCACCTCCTTGTTTCCCATAAATTGGCTTGATCCCAATCATTTTCATAAGAGTTAAGTGGATGGACCCCGTGACTTCTTTCAAAATCTCAAAAGGAAAAGTTCATTCTGTTCAGATAAACATTCAAACTTTGAACACTGTTGTACTAAACCTTCTAATGTGAGTTTCAACTATGAGAAGTCACAGGAGTCTCTTTTTTGTTGTTGTTTTGGGGTTTGGGGTTTTTTTTGTTGGGTTTTTTTTTTGTTTTCTCCTTAACTCCATGTTCACTTGGGCAAAGACAAACCAAAAAACTTAAGCTACGTGGACACCACTAAAAATCTGCTGACCTGCTGATGGTTTTTGACCTGATTGCTGAAATTCCTGAACTGGCAAAGTACTGGCAGTCTGGTAGTGGCTGTCACCACGTGGCAGCACAGTCCCCACTCGAGGCCATCCAGTGCTCCCTCCTTCCAGAATCCTGCCCCAGTGCACACTGGTGGGACCATGCCCTGGCATTGCTACTGCAGAGGTGGTGTGAACTGCTTTTGAGGTGTAGTGCAATGAATGCACAGGATGTGTATATATTATTATGCCTCTGGCAGTCCTGTGTGATGCAAATATGTGAGGTTATTACTGCCTCCAGCTGTTTGGCCTCCCCAGCTGTGGCTGATCCCATCACAGACCAGGCTGAAACATGTAGCAGCTGATTGACAGAAGTAGCCATGCCTCAGGGGCAGCCATCTCTCAGAGGGATTGGGTGGATGGCTGTGAGCTGTAAGTGTTTCAGACTTTCATTTTAGGCTGTCACAGACTGTGTGACAAGCTCCTTAAAGCATCCTAGTTGATGTTTTCTTTGGTGCAGGAAAATAAAAATCTTTACTAAAGTGGAAAGTTTTGAAGTTCTGACATGCTACTGACTGATGAGATAGTGAATGGATATATTATTCATAGAACATTTTTTTAACAAGCTTTTTATTTTTTTTTTTTATTTATGGTACAAGAAAGTGTTCTTGGCATGGTTGGGACTGTCCAACATCACAAGCATTCACAAGATATCTTTCCTGAGTACAACCTACAGCTCCCTGCAGTTTTTGGTTGAAATACTTATCTTTGATGAATTGTGGTTTATTTTTCTTTGCTGATGTTAGTCTAGAATGGAACAATACAAGACTGTAATCATTGCTGCTATCTATTTTTTAAATCTTTCCTATGGTAGTGATACAAGAAGAACTTTGTCAAGTTAGTGGCTATAAAAAGCAAGCAGTCAACTTGGTTTATGATGCTTTGCTGTGATAAGTATTCTTATGTTTCTTGATATGGGGCAAAATACAAACCATCAAAATGAATTCATTGCAGAAAAAAAGGCTAAGAAAACAAACCACCACAATCACTGAAAGGGTATTACCAGAACTGAGAGAAAAGTTCTTCACAAAATGAAAACTCTCAGTACTCCTGTTAATTCAGATTTCATTTTAACATTAGGAATTACATCACAAGGATTGGCGTGTTGCAGTGTTTTGGACTTGTACCTAGGTCTGGTCCATACAATGAGACTATGAGGATCTGAATCCCAAGTGCTTTGGTCATTGAGCTGAATGGTGTTTGTCAGAATTGTTTCTGAGCTTCTGTAGGAAAAATTGTTACACTTGAAGGCTTTAATTTGAAGATCTTATCTTGGAAATATTAATACTCTGCCTGTGAAAATAGAAAAAAATATGGTGCCTGTTGCCCCCAATTTAAAACTTTATTTTTGTACCCTCACTAAACAAATTTCATCAAAACAGTAAAGTTTCCTTGAGACAGAAAGTATTTAGTGTTCTGCATATGCCAACTGTAAAAGTTTTGCTTTAGATTGAGCTGGAACAAGTAATATCTAAGTAGTGTTTGGTGCAGTAAGGGATCATTTGTCATTAATATCATTTGTAACCACATCAGGATTTGTTAACATCTGAATAATCCAGATACACGTTTACTGGTTACATGACTTCTCCCCAGCAGGTATGGTTTCTTGAAAAGGTTTAGTCAGAATGCATTTGTCTCTGAAAATCTGTTTTGTGAAGAAAAATGTATTTATAGGTGCTATTATTAATTTTCTGGGTTTCTAAACCGTTCCATTGCTATTGAGGGATTTATATTCTATACATCTCATATCCCTTGCAGTTGGACCATGTGAAAGAGCAGTTCCTGCATTTATGCAGGAGGACAGTGACTTGCCATCAGTGACCTAGTCCAACCCTTCTGTCACCCAGGAGAGAACTTGTCTCACTGGGTACACACTATGGCTGCTGTATACAGCACCTGTGTTCCTGGAGCACAGAAATGCTGTGCTGGGCATGGACTTTACAAGCATTTTACAGGTAATCCCTATGAGTACACCAGTTCTGGAAGCTGGGGATTTATTACATGTGAGCTAACTACATCGAGCTTGTCTCTGGGACAAAACAAACAAACAAACAAACCACAAACAGAAAGATTTAAACATGTAGCAAAGAGAGCTTTAATCATGCTACAGGTGCCTGTGCAATGGTTGTGGCCATGGAGCCCTCAGACAAAATAGGTGACAAATGACACCTTCCTCACATCTTCCTCCTTTCTGTTATATGATAATCCAGTAATCCTCACCAAAGGCATGGCTGTATGTAAAACCTTTACAGATATGTCCAGCCTCTCTTTTGTTTGCTTGCCAGCCACTACCTAAGCAGATCAAGTGAAGCAGACTTCTCATTCACAGCATCATAGAATATCTCACCTTGGAAGAGACTCATGAGAATCATTGAGTCAAATCACACTGGTACACAGTATCTTTGAAGATGCAGAAATTAGTCTAAGTGGTTTTTAAGTGTAAACATATTCTAACTGCTGAGCTAATCAAAGGTGGCTTTTGTAGGAATCTCTAAACCTCCCATAGCAGTGTGTCTTTTGCCCCCCAAAACACAAAAAAGCAAATCTCCAATTTGGTGATCAGTATGACTGACATACAAGAGGTTAACTTTCTACTTGAAAGGAAAAAAATTTTTCAAAACCTGTAAAAGAGTAGAGTGAGAAAGGGAGGTAGAAAAAAGACTTATTGCAAAGGCTTTCCTCAAGTTAGAAGTTCCCATGGTAGAACTGTCAGTTTGATTTGATCTTCCTATTTGATGGGAGTCTGTGTTTAAGTGTTTGGGTTTAGGTTTTATTCAGTTAAGTTTCCATTTCTCTAAAGTACCTGTTAGAAGCATACTTTATTTAATTCTTTACTTTTATTTTTACTTCTTATGTGTTTCTTGAAGTTATTTGCTTCTTCTGCAGTCCTCATGCCATCTATGTAATCAGTACTGACGCTGACCTGATGTATTGTTTTTGCTAATAGGTTTTCTCCATTACTGTGTGGGAGGAGCAGGTAGCAATAAATTGGGAATTTCACCTTTGGCAAGTTGCTGGCAACTTTTTTTATTTTTTCTAAGCTATAGTAACTGGCCCTGAAGGGAAACTTTGATTAATGTGCATGCATTAAACACCCACTCAGTAAATAATATAATATTACACAATGAGCTAATTTGTTGATTTTTTTGTTGCTTGCATCTTTTCACCACAGTTTACTTTTAAGAAAATACTTAAATATGATCCTATCACGCAATAAAGAAATTGTAAAAGCTGTCTGTGAGTAATTCAAATTCAACTCACAACTTGTTACATGGAAATGCTCCCACATTTGCAGTTTATAATATGGGTTCAGGTACCTGATGCTTAAATTGCTTCTTATGTTAATATTTGTGTGTTTGATGTTTTCCAGCATGTGGACAGGAAGCTGATTGTACTGTATATGTGTGTTGCATATGCTTGGACCTGGGTAAATTAAAGTATGGCTTTCTGTTACCTGAACTTTTATTATATCCCCTTTCTTGAAACACAAAATACAAGAACTTGTCTTTAAGAGAATTAGTTGTCTGTGTGGCTTGGTTTTGATTAAACTAATTTAAAAGATCATTTCAGTATTTAATTGAAGCTTTTATCAATGCAATGTTCAAATACTGAAGGAAAGTTATTTCATTTTTTCTTGATTTACATTTAAAAATTCATTGTGTTCCATTAGGTAACATTTTTTATTCTCTCATTTTCCAAGCTGTTTTTTAAGAAACCAGCCCTTTGATAGGTTATTCGTCAGCAACTGTAATGAACTATAGTCGCTTGGTACTATTTCAGTTCAAAAAGTTCAGTTGGGGAGAACTTCTAGCGCTCTGCCAGGACCTCAAGGGGGCCTACAAGAAAGATGGGGAGAGGCTGTTCAGTAGGGCCTGTTGTGACAGGACAAGGGGTGATAAAGGGTTTAAAATAGAGGGAGGGAGATTTAGATTGGAGATTAGAAAAAGTTCTTTGCTGTGAGAGTGGTGGAGCACTGGAACAGGTTGCCCAGGGAGGTGGTGGATGCCCCTGGATCCCTGGAGACGTTGAAGGCCAGGTTGGATGAGGCCCTGAGCAACGTGATCTAGTGGGGGGTGTCCCTGCTTCTTGCAGGGGGGTTGGACTGGATGACCTCTGGGAGTCCCTTCCAACTCCAGCCATTCTATGATTCTATGGAAAATTAATGTCATTATAGTTCATGTCTGTGTGCAGTCAAGCAGAGACCCAGCAAAAAGTGTCTTCTGACCAAGTCTACAGTGGTGTAAATTTTGTATGTCATATCTCACTTCAAGAACAATAGGTGGACACCATCTGCTACTCTTTATTTTCATCTTTTCATTCTATCCCTAACACAAAACCATGACATCTTCTCACACGAAGACGTCTTAGCAACAGGCAGTTGTTTCTCAGTAACAGTAAGTTTCTCAGAGAGTAAGAAAAATAATCTCTGGGAAATAATCCAAAACCTTAATTGTCCTCTTCTCTTCATGAATATAAATCAGGATCAACTTCACTGAAGTGGATACAAAGTTGGCAAGATGAAGCCCTAAGTTTGAAATTCTGTGACAGTAATGGAATGATTATGTCAGGCAGAGCTGTAGTGGGGACTTTCATTGGGAGAAAGAACAAAAAAGGAAGTAGAAGTGTTCTAGATAAATGTGTCTTCTCAAGGGAAATCAAGCTGCTTTCACTGCTCTCTTGATGAATCCTTCTCTCCTGTGGGCAGACAGGTACTCTGGACAAAAGAGATACCTTAGCCAGAAAGGGAGTAATTCAGAAAGCTGGTCTTTCTTGAATCCCACTATGTTTCAATTACATGGTTCAATTACACTTAAGAAGATGGGTTGTGCTGATGAAAATCCAGTCTCATGTGTGTAATTGTTAACTTTGCCTTTTTGGCTGAGGAACTTTCGTTGTGTAGTAAATAGATGTGAGAATTTCAGATAATTTTAAAATGGGTTATCTGAAATTTACTCTTCAAATTTCTTGGATTCAGGTCATAAACAGTCCTAACTTCCAAGTTCCCACAAGTTTATTTAAAAAATTACACTGCTTAGAGAAGTATTTTTAAAAAAAAAACATTCAGTGAAAAAAAATACACAGTGAAAGGATAAGGTGGCAGCTGTGAAAAAGGTGAGAGTTTTGCATGATGTCATGCCACTGAAACACACCTTTATCAAATTTTGATGCAATGTAGGTTTTAGCTCTATTATTTAGAGTAAATTACTGTTAATTTTACTTTAATCTTCTCAGACTGAAAAGTATACTATATATACACTGTAATATATTAAACTTCAGTAGCTATTTCTCTCCTCTCAAAATTGTCCTAAGGAAACTTTGTTTGTTTTTTCCTGATACATTTGTAGAAGTTGTAAGTCTCTGATGTCATGTGCCAAACATTTAATCCTCCTGGTAGTGATGTGGATGCACTTTAAAGGTTTAGAAGTGTTATGAATTGCACAGTTCTGATTTTTATTTAT
>VXBZ01012066.1:137055-152335 GCA_013399135.1 Heliornis fulica | reverse complement strand
TCTCTCAGCTGTGATTCCCAGAGGCCTGTGACTGGCGCTGACTGGCCCGGCCGGCCTTGTCAGCAACAGGGTTTGGGAGTTTGGCCTTGGGAGCCCAGCTGGGATTTGCTTTGGTGGACCCTTAAGAAACTTCTAGCAGCTTCTTAAAGAAGCCACACTGCAAACCCACCACAGGCTGGTCTGTCATTGAGCCAGCATGTATTGTCTCTTGGACCTAGGGAAAGCTTCTAGCAGCTCTTCAAAGAAGCAACCTCTGTAGTCCTCCCCCCCCAGCTACTGTGTGTCATCCTTCTGATGCACATACTGGGGCATTGATGACAGGACCTTCCCGTGAGAAGATAGCTGGGGAACAGCTTTCTGAGACTCTTGTTACTGCTGAAGGGGGCATTAGTCAGGTCATGCTATAACTGGAACTAAATATCTTAACTCTTCTGCCTACTCAGTGTCATAAAAACTCTTACTGCATTTGGAAATGATGAAAGCAAAAATGTTTTCCAGTACACGTGTCTTTTTTCGTGTCTGTTTCACATGCAACGTAAGAATTCTTAAAGAATATTAAAGAACTGCTTTGAGGGTGACCTATTAAGTGCAGCCCTTACTGTTTCAAATGCTTGTTATAATTTGCATTGCTCTGTTAGGGAGCTACTTAGAAAAGTATACATTTTTGGCCTTGGTCTGGTCTGGGTAGGAAAACAATGTTCTTAGACATGGGCTAGAGGACCTTCAGCTTGGCAAGAGGGAAGAATAATCCTAGACATTCAGCATTGCAAATTACTAAGAAATTTAATAAAATTAATATTGTGATTTTTTCTACTCTTCTTTCTCAAAAACAAAAAAATTTGTTTTCTATATTTCAGTTAATTCAGATCTGTAGTGGAGGAGAATCTCATTTTCACTGACCTTAATGTGGATAAGAGGTCATCATCAATGTATGTTTCTATGCAACTCTTATTTATGTGTTTTGCTAGTATGTGCATTTGTAGCAGTATTGTAGAAAATATAGTTAGCCATATATTCCCTCTATCTATTGTACATGGTGGTCTACTTTTCCACATAGTTTGAACACCAGTTTCGCAATGCAATGTTTCTGGAACCACTTATTGAAATGCCTTCAGGGCTGTCTCAGTTTGTAACACAGCTCACTCAAAGTAATTGAAATGACTATCACCCAGTGTGCTGTTTCTTACAGATGAGACCTTTAAAACTCAGGATTGTGGATAACTTTGTTAATTTTATGCAAAAATGAAAGGTTTTGTAGACTGATTTGTAAGCACAAATGGTTTTGTTGTTGCTCAAATTATATCAGTAAATGAAAAAAGAAAAAACACAACCTAAAACTAGTTCTGGAAAATGACTTCTCTTCAAATCATGGCTTGGTAATGGCAGTCAAATCTTGGGAGCAGTATCTAAGTTATGGCCTTGAAATAAGATAACGATGTGCATGTGTAAAGCAAAGTATACATTGATTGTGGGGTTGGCACTTTCCAGTGGAAATGTTAAATGAATCTTAAAAAGCAGCCACTGATATATTTCCAACTTAGTGTTCTATTTTGGATACCTTTACAAGTTACTTGTTCATTGTTCAAACACGTTTGAGTGGCCCACTTTATTCACAAAGCGTTTACAAATCCTGGAAAACCCTTAAACTTTTAGGATGAACAATCTCTGACACTGAGATGAAGCATTCCAGTTTTTTTTCCCCTCTGGAATCTAAACTGATTATTGCTCTAACCAGATCCTTTCTCTTTGCTCAAGAAAATTTCTGTTTATGTCAGTGGAAATTTTCATTTCTAAGTGCAGCTAGATTTGACTCACTGAAATGAAATAATTATCTTTTTTTGTTCTCTAGGGCTAGACAAATACCCTTGCTCATGCTTACTTATGCATTGTGTGGTCCCATTAACTGCAGAGGGGTCATTTCTTGAGTTGAAGCGTGTTGTTTGCCATGAGGGTGAGTAACCAGATGTAGTCCTTACATAGAAGTTAACTGCTGTGCCTAGTCATCAGATCTCCTTTGAGATATATCTCAATTAAAACCAGTTACAAATTGAACACAGAGCTAAGCAGTTTTTAAAGGTGAACTAAGTGTGTCCCTGTCTTAGATTTGTTGAGATGTCATTTATATGACATCTTTATCTTGTTGAGGAGTTGCTAATTTGTCAGCATGTTTAATCCAACTGCTTTCCCAAAGTTTTGCTCGGAGTCAAGTAGGATCAGTTGTGAAGAGGCCTGCAGCATGTTTGGAAACGAGCCATTAAGAGCTGGCACTAAAACTGACAGTAAGAAATTGTACAGATAACGAGGGGTAGGACAAAAAGCTTGTATTACAATCACTACAACAGTGAATGCAGGAGAAAAGGTCAGCCCTGGAGCCCTTAGCTGCACAAAACCATGCTCTGATATTATTTCACAAGGAGGGCCTGTTGGAATTCTGCTCTTGGAATTATTCTTGAGAAGGGATTTTACAAGAAAGACTATTTTTATGATAGTTTTCATGTAGCCTACATACTTTTATCTTTCAGTGTAGAAAGAGGCTAATTTATTAACCTTGTACAGACCTGTTCAAACCTGTTCAGTTTCCCCTGTTTGAAGGCTGAATCAGTGCCCCAGCATAATAAAAATCTTGGCTTCTATGCAACTTTTATTCATTTTAGATGTGTATCTCCTGTAACAGGTAAATATTTTTTAGACACACCTAACAACTATTTTTGGACTGCACTGAAAAACATATTTTGCTCTTATACTTTTTCCTGCAAATCACAGAACATTGCATTTATAAATCAATTTGTACTTCAGTTACTGTTCTCAGTAGTATAGTAAACGAACTATGTGACTTCAAATAAAGTATTCAGTGCATATTCAATGCATTTTAAAGATTTTTATGCTCATCCTGAAAATCTTTATAGCTATCAACTATCCATTGAGATGCCATATAGCAGTGTGGAGAGGACATATAACCAGATTTTAGAGCCATTTATAATTTCAAGTATTTTTTTTTTTAGAACTATTAATTTTTATTTTTAACAAGTTTGTAATGTGACTTGTCCTTAAAAACTTCATCTCCATTGAAGTTTTACCACTTTACAGGAGCTGATGATTATGTGATTCATTATGGTCTAGAGGTTTAAAAATCAGTTTGAGATTTAAATTTGAAGGTGGAAATTTGAAGGCCTCAAATTACAGTTTTTCTTTATTCATAAGTTTTCCATCATTGTAATTTATTACTGTGCATTTATTTCCAAGTAGCTTTCTTGACAATTTAAAAAGAAAATGCCCAATCCCCTCCCCAAACCAGTAGATATTTGGTATGTGTCAGTCTACTTGGACTTGGATCAGAGAGAATGAACTAGAATAGACATATCTGTTAATAGATCATATTTGATATAACCTATGAAGTGCACACTGTGTAGTGGACCAGACACACCAAAGTACTGAGCAGTGTGGAACGTATTTCAAACTAACACATTTCTTTTTCACCTTTCATCACTTGTGGAATAATGGGAACACCCATAGACTTGCTCTTCTGTTGAAAATTAATCCCATGTAGGGAATACCCTAAAATACAATGCTGTCTGTTCAGTTAAATCTATGTGGTAATACAAATTGCATATATAAACTTGAATCAAACGTTATAGGAGGACTGTTAACTTCTCCTGACTTGATCTTGCATTAAATCAAAGGATTAAACCTTCTCTTCAGACATGGCTTCAAGCTATTGCATCTGTGAACTGACAGATTGTGAGTGTTGAAAGCTTAACAAATCTATCAGAGTCATCTACTTGACTCCACCTAGAGATGGATTAAACCAGGGAATTCAAACTAGGTTTATGGATAATATTATTTAGACAAGTATAGTCTGAGAAAGGTTTCTCTCAGTTCCCTTTCTGAAACTATTATAATTCTTTGCTTTTTGAATGCAAATATCATTTCTGCTTTGGTAGTTACTGATCATTGGTGCTCTATGAAGTTTGAAAATGTGATGGTTTGAGGCATTTCAGGACCTACAATTACCGTGTTTTCTATTCACACCATCTTGTAGTGCACGTTTTGTTGAATTTCATTTGATTTATTTAGTCTTGTGTTAGGGTGAGAAGATTAAATGTAAGAAGCATAAAGTACTCACATTTTCCCAACATTTTCAACAGTACTCTTAGCATGCTGCACAGTGCTAAGAATGCCAATGTTAGCAATCATTTAAGGCTGATAGAAGCTTTTTTAAATTAAGAAATCCCATTCCTTCTTCAGATATGTTTTCCAAGACATATTGCTTAGTCTGAATATCTCTTTTAATATCTCTGGGAAAGAATCTTGATCACATGAAAATCAGCAAGGATTTTTCTTAATTTCCATGGAAGGGAAAAAGTCTTCCTGTAATCTTTATCCATGACTGCATAATATGTACTAGGGTTGCTCTATGTAATTCAAGGTACATGAACCAAACAATAATGTGAGAATGCAGTCACAGTTCCTTCCCTGTCATTTTCTTAACCTCCATTTTTGAAGGATAAGGTTAAAGATATGGTGGCATATAGTTTTATATGGAAGAAGATGAAAGGTTCTAAAAAAAAAAGCTTGACTTATATCAAGATAAGAGTTTGGCCCTAGAAGCCTCTATACAAGTTCATTCCATTACTCACAGAAGATAACAGCCTGCATTAGTGACAAAAGGTAGACAGGATTATTCTAGGAAAAAATAAATTATGGTGCTGGTCAGAGGAGCCTTTCCTAGACAAGGAAATAAGTGAGACTGTTTTCTTGGGAGAGGTGTTTTCTTGGAAAAAGCCTGCCTTGAGCTAAAATTCAAAACAGGACAGAAAAACTCTATTCACACCCATCACAAACGTCTCTAACTTTAGGAAAGGACTGGAATCCTGACAATACCTCAAAACCCCATTCTTGAAGTAAAAGAACACAGTTCACACTCTGTCAGGCAGAGCACATTTTTCTGCAGTGTGCACTGTGATCATCATCATCACAATCATCATCATCATCATCACCTGTACTTGTCCGTGCAGTTTGGGGCCTGTTTGAGATTGCTGGCTGTGCACTGACACGGGCAGCCGTGATCAGCACAGATCCCAAACCAGAGAGAATTTCAGAGCTCCTTCCCTGCAAAGAGCTGCAGGCAATGCAATGTGCTCGACACCAGTAAGGCTTCCAGTGGTTAGTAAGTTAAGGGTGTGTGGAAGAGGAGAGAATCTGCTTAGTTAAGGTTACCTAGTAAAGGGCTTTTTCACTACCGAGAAGATACTCAGCGTTCTGGTTCTGGCCAGGCCAGAGCTGACCTCCCCAAGCAGCCAGCACAGGTGAGATGAGTTGGCCTGGGCTGTTTTCCACACCCCTGACATCAACCAAGCCCCTATCAAAGAGGATGGCTGGTGTTGGCACAGTTGGTCCTGGTGTTGGTGCAGTGGTCAGTGTTAGCTGATCACAGGGGCTCGGTCAGTTTTTCTCCTCGTTGGAGGGGAGAGGGAGCAGCTTGTGGTGCTCAGCCTCTGCCTGGGCCTGTAAGTAAAGGGCAAAGTGATGAACAAGAGCACACAGAAACAAACCTGCTCTAAAGGGTACAATGGAGACAGTGCCAAGGACCAGAAGCCTCCAGTCATTGTCTGATGGGCCACTAAGAAACTGTCACTGGGACCTTCTAACAGTTCACTAACTGGAGAGAGGAGGGGGAGCAACAGAAACACGAGTATTTCAGATACAAGGGCAGAATTCTGTGCAAAACTCATGAAGCAATGTTTATGGTAAGGGGGTTGGCAAGGAAGAGGAAAAGCAATAAGGAAACACTTTTTATACTGTGAGGTTGGAGCACTGGAACGTGTTTCTCAGGGTGGTTGTGGAGTCCTTGAACATACTCCAGCCTCCTTTATACCTACCACAGAATTCCCTGATCAACTGCCCAGTTGATCAGGGGATTCTGTGGTAGGTATAAAGGAGGTTAGACACATGTAAAAAGTGGCTGGTTTGTGACCACTTGTGACCAAGTCTCAAAGGTGATCACCACAGTCTCTCCTGTCTCCTTATTAATTGATTTCTTACCTATCTTTCTGTGAGCACCCCAGGCCTTGGATGCCAGTAGCTAGTGCTAGGGGTCTCAGAATCAGTAGCTGAGTAGGGGCCTCACTCTGGATTGTTCTTGTGGGTCCTGAGGTCTTTGTGCCTTGAGTGCCAGCCAGATGTATCAGCTACTGGAGTGAGTGAGCAGGGGCTCAGCAGCAGCACCAGATAGGTGCTCCTTAGTTTCTAGGCACTGGAGAAGGAATGATGTGTGTCCTGAAAAACAACTCCTGGGTGGACTGGGGTGAGTGAATCAAATGTAGGGCTCTACACTGGTGGCTAGAGTGGGACCACAGGTGACAGCCCAAGTGCCTGGTGCTGGCTGATGGGTGTGGATGACACATCTGCATCTTCCCCAGACTGAGTGAGCATGGGGTGTGCATGTATCCAGTCTGACTTCAAGCTGGGTGAGCTGGTCAATAGGAGACCTGGGTTATTGGCTGGGAGAAAGGGTCATGCTGGTATCTGAGGGGTCTGGGGGTATCCCTATAAGTGTGAGATGCCTGTGGAACAACTGTGCGAGTGCTGTGTATTGCTAGTGATCACCAAGCTGGACCAGTCATGAGTAAGGGACCTGTGGAACTGGTCAGGATGGCTGGGATGCAGGCAGGGATACTGACATTGGGGGGAGCCACACCAGTGGTCCCCAGTGATCTGCAAATGTTTGTGTGCTTGTGACCCTAGAGGGTATTAGGTGTGTGCAAATGATGCAACCTTCTTTCTCTGCCAAGGAGGATGAAAGGGATATGGATGTCTGGGCTTTGCAAGTGGGTGCTTTTTGTGGATGCTGTTAGAGGAGGTGCTTTGTTTGAGGCAGTTTGTGTGACTAGGCATGCACTGTCCCATTTGTGTCTCAAGGATAGATTCTCAGTTTTCCTGAAAGTGGGAAAGCAGCAGGCACATCCATCGGTTTTGGGAAGAGAATCCCATGTCTCTCGGCTAGAATCCAGAATTCAGGCAGAAGGAATCCACAGACTCACCAGCTGCTGGGGAGAGCAGTAAGGAAAGACATAGACCTTGAGAGAGTGCAGCTCAGGGCCACCAAGATGATGAAGGGAGTGGACATCTTCCTTCTGAGGACAGGCTGAGGGAGCTGGGTCTCAACAAACATGTCAGAGAAAATCTGGGGCAAGAGTAAAAATGAAAGCCAGCTTTGTCATGTCCCTGTCTAACTGTGCTCAGGAGAGTTTGTACCTCCTCCTGACAATACTCATTTACACAAAATACTGTCCTACCCTCATGGAAAGCACTGGAAAAAGAGGAAAGGAAAGGAAAGGAAAGGAAAGGAAAGGAAAGGAAAGGAGAGGAGAGGAGAGGAGAGGNAGAAGAGAAGAGAAGAGAAGAGAAGAGAAGAGAAGAGAAGAGAAGAGAAGAGAAGAGAAGAGAAGAGAAGAGAAGAGAAGAGAAGAGAAGAGAAGAGAAGAGAAGAGAAGAGAAGAGAAGAGAAGAAAAGAAAAGAAAAGAAAAGACTGGGAGAGGAGAAGAAATGTTCTTTGGGGTATGTTTTGGGAAATAAGTCCAAGAAGGAGAAATAAAAGCAGTCTTTTAAAACACAAGCTGCCGGCTTTTCTTGCTTTGTTCTGATTCCTCCCACTCATCAGTAAAATGAAAATATTATACAAAAAAAAAATTCCAGGAAAGTGATTTCAAGGAAAAAAGAACTAGTTGGCAACTTCTATAAATAGTCCTTTTTGTTTCTTTCAGCTTTTCTGCTTTGTGGTCAGTTCTTCTTGCCCATCAAACAGGTTTGTTTTCGCCATGAGGTCTCCTTGAAGAATATTCAACTGAATATTCCGAGGGAGATTGTTTAGGAATACGACTGTGTTTAAAGTTTGCCTATAGTTTAGTTGGCGTCAGTGTAGATAATTTCCATCTAAGCCAGAGCTTAATATTCAGCCACATGACAGAAGACAACTGTTGAGCAGCAGCTTGCTCGAGCGCCAGTTTGCCAGCGGAGTGTCTGCAGGATCTGAGCGCTGCGACCGCCGAGCAAACAGCAGCTTGGTGAGGATGTGAATGACCTCAGCTGTCTGGCCATACCTTCACACTGTGGTGCTGCCCTTGCAGAGCTGGCAGGAGATGATGTTCGCTTCCCCCTCACCCTTCCACAGGTCACACACTTCTCTGCAGCACCCAATTTCCCTGGCAGTTTGTGTGAATGCAGCAGAATGTAAAAGGGTGCGGCTAGAGCGTGTCGCAGATTCTCCTCTGCTGCTCCTACCTTGGATGTGACCTGGAGCTGACACTCAGGCAGGCAGCTCAGTTATGAACTTCAAAAAGGCAGACATTTGCTAACATTAAACTTCTCTTTTTTCCTTTGTAAGTCAAAATATAGTTGCTAGTTTTTAAATTGAAATTAAATGAAGGCGATGTCCAAAATCCTGCATTCTACATGATGCTATTATTACTTTAAAAAAGAAAAAAAATTAAAAAGACACTTGTCCTAGGGCTGAGGTTCATTCTAATTTAATTAAAGTTACAGAAGAATATTCAAAGGATGACATTGTTTATAATTTTCCTGTTGTTTATCAAGATGAAATATCAGATAAACTATAAGACAAGATTTCAGTCAAATAAGTTTTTAATAGCTATCAAACTAAAGGTAAAGAGAAAAATAATGCAAAAACTACAGATAGAAAGCAGGAGTAATCAAATATATTTAAGTAATGACACTTAATTCCTCGCTGGTTTCAGGTGTGAATAGAAGTGGTAATTTCTTTCACGTTGGTACAAAGAAGTGGTTTCCAAATTAGACAGATCTTTGGTAATGTGCAGATTACTTCTACCAGGCTACAATGATAATTGAGAAGTCATTAGTAGGCTTAACTCTGCCTCTTAGGAGTCTGTAGTGTTGGAGAATTTGAAATGATGTAATTGGTTGACTAAGGACTGAAACTAAGTCTCTGGGATGGGTGCTGGAGTGTTACACGATGATTGCAACTCCATGACGTGCCACACTTACCTGGTTTGCATGACCAGGTGAGTCAGGTCTTGAGCTCCTTCCATGAAATGGATTCTGGCTATATAGTCCTTCCAACTTTGTGTTAATTGGGTTATATATCCTATGCTGGTTTGGCTGGTGAGTTCAGATTATCTGGGAGAACGAGCTGTTGCCCAGCATGTTCTTAGATATTGCCAATGGACACTCCATGCTTGCTCCAGGAAATACCTTCCACTGGTTCACCACATTTTGTGCTAGACACTTTGCCCTTCTATATCTCCTTAATCTAATTAGCCATAAATGAATTTATTCTGTCTTTGCTCACACACCAGATATGAAACGTGGATCATCGCTTCATTTTTGCAACATCACATTATCACTCCTTCTGTCAATTCCTGCTTCCTCCAGTCAGCCAGCCACAAGTTTATAAATCTTTCCTTGTTTTCTTAAACTGAGGATTTTGTTATTTTTCCTCTGAACTCTCTCCACCTTTCTTAAAAGTGTGCTAAATCTGGATGCTGTAGTGTCACATTACTTCAGCAGAAACAGATAGTTTTGCATCTCTTAATAGGTGTATAACTATGTATAGGTTTGGGGTAATAATGTAGCATTATTGTATATTGTAGTTTACTCCTGTTTAGCTTCTGATTATGCCCAGTAACACACCATTCTTTCCTGTGGAAAAGCTGCCTAATCTCTACTTTTCTGTCCCATATTTTTCCAGGTATTTTCATAATGCAATATCCCATTGTTTCATCCTTTTATCTGTCACATGAAGCTGACAGGAGCACTTTAAATTGTCTACAAATAGGCTATTTTCCCTAAAAAACTGTCTCAGCAATTAACTGCAATTACATTTGATATTTTTGCTGTAATAAAGAGGTCTATATGAACTAATGATCTACCACTGGTATGAACAACTCCAGTGGAATACAGCACCATTAAGAAAATAGCCTAAATTAGACAAAAAAGATTTGTTTAAAAATCCTTTTTACATTATAATAAGAATATAAAGGAAAATAAAGCTCAGTCTTTCACTCCATGACCATAAGAGATGGTCCAAAATGTATTTAAGGTATTGTTCCAGATTACCTGTTCTTGGAAATCTTCCTGGCTAGGAGATATTCTCCCAGTAACTAGAGGCATTTTAGGCTGTCCTAAATATCACCTCACATTGCTTTCTCAGTTTCTGGGAAAGAGCTGCCAGTTATGGTGTGCCTCATGAAAAAAAAAAAGCACTTGTGTCGTCTTCCCCTTCCTTTCAGCAGCTTCCACAAGGTTCTCAAAGGAAGCTTTTTTTTCTCCCTCCTCCTTTCCTTTACGTAAATTCTAAGACATCTATTTTCAGTCCTTTCCTCTGTTTCCCTACAGCTTTGGAACTAGACAGGATAAAATCAGACTCAGCTGATCTGTTCCCAAGGTGGAGGGAAGAAAGGAAAAAACTACAACAGCTCCTAAGGGAGCAGGAGTGAGTGTTTATGAATGGAAGTGAACTGGAAGCCAAATGAGTGGATAAACACATGATGGTGAAGTTGAGCTCCAGTGAACACTGGATTGATTTGAGGATGAAGTGACTTCCCGAGCTGAGGAATGGGTACCCAGAATAGCTGGGTCCACACAGCTTTCCAGTTATGTAAACTATTGAGCACTAGAGCTTCAGAAAGATATTTTTATACCTTTAAGATTTGCAAGATTTTCAATTGCAGTTCTTGAAATCTTCTAAGTATCTGTGAAAAATAAGCTGTTCTGGTATCAGTGGAAATTTCAGTGGACACCTAATTTGAAGGTTAATGAGAAATCTTTTCAGTTGTAGTTCTAGTTTATTCTGAAGAATTACTTAGAATTTGGGCTCAATACTTGTCAGCCTGTCTGCCAAAGTGTTTATTTCAGGGAAAGCAGTTGAATTTTTAAAAAAAGCCCACTTTTTTAGTTTTTGTGAAAAATAATAATTTGCTGAGTGTTGTCTTTCCAGGTTTCTTTCTTCTGTGAATGTGAACACTAACAGCACTGTGTGATGTGAACATTAACCTGGAACTTTTCTAAATGTCTATGGTTCAGTTTAACAAGTAAATAAAATAACACCACACAGGCAAAGTTCTCAAATTTTCATCACACTTAAGTTCATTTTTTCCCAAACAAAATGTTGATGATGCCTCATGTGCTGTAGTTATTAATCAATGTGTCTATCATGGCTTGGTCAAGAGAACACATACAATGAAGAACAAATCTGTTAACTTAGTAAAGCTTCTATTCATCTGTCTGACAAGTCCAAATCTTGCTGTAAACTGCTCTACTCAGTTGAAATGTTGAATTCTGTCCTGGTTTTAGCTAGGGCAAAGTTAATTTTCACAAAGAGCCAGCACAGGTGAGCCAACCTGGTCAGGGGTGTTTTCCATACCATTCCATACCAAGCTCCCCATAAAAGAGGGCTAGGCAGGAGGAGTATCTCACTGCAGCTCTGGGATGAGCCTGAGCAGAGCATCCAGCCACTGGTAGATAAAGTGCTTTGTGTTATCACCATTTGTGTATTCTGCCATGAGTTCTGTGGTTTCCCCCTCGCTGTGCTGTGTCCATAAAGTGTCCTTATCCCACAGTTGCTTTTGTCCATTTCTCCTCTCCATGTGAGAGGTGAGTGAGCAGTGCATGGTGCTCAGCTGCCGCCAGGAGCGAAGTTGTGACACATCCATAGGAATCTGGAGATCAGAACTTCACTTGTTCTGATAATGTAATAGGTGATGAATTGGTCTAGTAATAAAAATTTCAAATATTGGAGTCCCTTGTTTCTGTGCAGTTTTAAATTAACAAGGCAGCTGGTATTTACAACAGCATTGACACATGAAGTCATTCAGCAGATTTTATTCCAAATTTACTTGGGATCTTAATCTTAAATTAGCTTCCATACAGATACAGGGTGAGGCTTTGTTGAATTCTGGTCACTTCCCATGAATATACAGTAGCACTAATAATTAAACAACTTATGTTACTTGTTTGCTCATACTTCTGTGAATTTATGCTTTGTATTCAAATGATTACATTTCCACAGTATCTGTGGAAAAAAAAAAAGAAGGGATAATTGTATCATTTGATTCTATATTTCTAATTAAAAACCACCCAGGATTTAACTTAAAACAGTGGAACTCCTTCAGATATCACCGTTTATTAGTTAAGGTTGTGAGACAATAAATTAGAGACAGTTGAATTTCTATTGCCTGTATATTTTAATGGCATTTTCTGCAATGTGGTATTTCCATTGAAAATGTTAATGAAGAGCATGATTGTTGATTGGTGATTATTAAGGAACTGTTGGCTTAGTGAGTAGTACCTCAATATATGATTAACTTAATATAACCTCTGTGTGTAACAGAAATGAGTTGGGGCAGGACAGATGGGATGCATATTTTGGATAATTTTATAGAAAGATATTATATATAATAAAATAACATTCCTACTCTCTCATTGATTATGCCTGTTCAGATTACAGAACTTTCTATTAGACTACTTACAGCCATAAGACTAACCTGTAGAGGTATCTCCCTTCTTGCAAAGCTAGACAGAGGGGAAAAAATAATAAAAAATATCTTTCAATGCTCAAATGTGCAGAGGAAGCAAAGTTCCTAGTGCTAGTTGCAGTGAAGAGTGAAAAGCCAGCAGCACTCACCAAGCATTTTCCCTTTGGCAAGTGTAATGCCAGAAAAACACTGTGCCTTTTGCACCTTATGTGCACCTTACGTGCTTGCAAGACTGGTGTAGCTGAACCATCTGAAAATGGCCACTGGAGGCCATGAAACTAAGTGTCAAGTAAAGATATTTTGAAACTAAGTGTCAAGTAAAAATCTTTTGAAACTAAGTGTCAAGTAAAGATCTTTTGAAACTAAGTGTCAAGTAAAGATCTTTTGAAACTAAGTGTCCAACTGTTGAGCCTCAGAGTGGGTGTTCTGCACTGTGGTCAGGAGTAAAAGGCCCAGTGAGACTGTTTCCAGAGAGCTGGAGAGGGAAAACTACTGGACACCTAAAATGTCCGCCGAGTTGGACGTTGTCACGGGCCTGCTTGTAGGCCTGTCAGGCCGCTGAACTCCCTGGCCAGGCCACATGTCCAGGAAGAAAAGTTACAGAGGTTAATGTTGCAGAAACACCTTTTCAGTTAGCAGAGAAGTAAGTTTTCCTTTCCAGGGAACAAGTGATGGTTACCAAAGTTTACATGGAGGGCTGGAGTTACCCCTGTGGAGCATAACGGCAAGTGGTCTGCTCCCTTTGCTGTCTTGTAACCTCTCTGTACTGGAGTTGTACTCATAGTCCAGTGGGGTTTACAACAGCTCACACCTACTTGTTGGCTACCCAGAGCTCAGGCCTTCAAAGAATCTTTTATTTACCCAACTGCTCTGTCCAGTCTCATTTTGGCTGAGGACACGCTTTCTAGCTGTAGATTTAAGGTTGTGGTGAGATTCGTGAAACTTTTTGAATGTTCTGCACAAAGAATATAAGATTGTGAAATTTTTTTTTCCATGAACTGTACTTTAGGGAGTTGGTTTTAATTAATGATGGGATAATAACTTTTATATTAAAACCTGACTTTGTGCAGGGTAATTACAGCAGATGAATGAAACATGTTTACTGAGCATGAAGTAATGGAAATTGCTATGGTATTTTTGAGAGAAAGGCATCTCTTTTCAGATGAAGAAAAGGAAGAGAATCACAAAGGCTCTGGAGACCAGATTTTTCTCACACAAAGCAAAAACCACACTTCTATGGAAATGCAGAGAAGACAGAGGTGACAAATACAGTACTAAGAAGAGAGGGAAAAGCTTCAGAAAACTGGTGACAGTCAGTTTTGACAAAAAATGCAAAAGAAAAAAGTTTTAAGAGAAGTATGTGTCTGGAAGTTGAACTCTAGTTTGAAGTCTGTGGTGCTTAAGATACAGGGCTCGAGCTGTTGAGGGTGCCATTCCTTCAGTGTGGGACTCTTCTTTGCACAGAGAACTGCTGTTCTGAATCTTCCTGAATCTTCCTGAATCTGAAGGAACATGGTATTCTGGAGATTTCCATATCCTCAGTCAAATCTATATAATTTTGGTCCAGCAGTTCGACATGTTAAGAAGAGCCTGACTTTGGCAAAGAAGGGAGAAATGAGTAATCACATTAAGCTATATTTCATTAATTAGCCAGGATAAAATTAGTATAGATAGCACTAACACACAAATTGTGAACCAACCATAATTTACACCTTGCAGGTAGGTCTGAACAAACAGTGACAAAAAGAAAAAAAAAGGGGGGGGCAAGTCAGAACTTCTTTAAGTCTCTGAACTTATTTGAGAGGGGAAAAAAATGTCAGAATTTTAAAATATTTTTTTGAGATATGAATACTGTTTTCTGGTGATTATATTTTTTTTAAGATTTACTGTATCTCTTATCCCCAGTTTGTTGAGAAGAGTACATGGATTTCAAAGTAGATTGTGGTCTACTTATCAATATGCAATGGGAACCAAGCAGATTCTTTTGAAATTGAAGGAATTAGTGGTAAAAGCAGGAGAGTGAAGGAGAGAGAAATTAGGCCAATCACTTAAACTCTTCTGGTAACTTCAGAATATACTGTCATGAATTCAGTTTTATTTTATATGAAAGGGAATTCTTTAAACTCATATAATGGCACAAATTAAAAAAGATAGCATTTCTGCTATCTTTTTTAATTTGTCTGCTGTCTTTTTTAATTTGTTTTAATTTTTAATTTTAATTTATCTTTTCTGTCTCTCTATCACTTTTTGGCAGTGGGCTCATGGTTGGACCAGATGATCTTAGGGGTCATTTCCAGCCTTAAAATTCTATGATTCTATGATTCTGAGAGTGGCAATCCTGATTATAGTACCTACTAAGGGAGTAAACTCCTTCCAGCAAATTTCCCCAAAGTTCTTAATTTCCTTTGCATAACTGCAAAAATGATAAGCCAAAGACATTCAGCATGAAAGTTCTGATTGTAGAGACATCTAAATAAGTGTCTAGATTTGCAAAACTGGCAAGTAATCTAGGAAATCCCCTTGAAATGAATGAAGTGTCAGCACTTTAGCTGTTCAGCATGCCATGTAAACATGTAATCTGAAAGTATATGTAGCAGCACAATTTAGGAATACTTGGTTAGCATAATCTAGCATTTAGATTTTTCCTAGTATTTTGAGGACATTTTTCTAAAGATAGGGAGAAGTGTTGGTTTGCAGAAACAGAAGAATATGGAAAAGAGATCAACTGTTCAAAGTTAAAAAGAAAAAAATAATTATTTAAAAATATTTT
>VXBZ01012066.1:105882-128235 GCA_013399135.1 Heliornis fulica | reverse complement strand
TTCCTGTGTGATCTACTCCAGATGATCCTGCTCAGGCAGGGGGTTGGACTGGATGGTCTTTCAAGGTCCCTTCCAACTCCTGACCTCTGTGAATCTGGGATTCTGGAGACTTGCTAATATGCCTGTCTATAAGAAGGGTTGTAAGGAAGATCCAGGGAACCCCAGGCCTGTTAGCCTGACCTCAGTGCCAGGGAAGATTATGGAGCAAGTCATACTGAGGGCAATTAATGAATATATGCATGACAACGAGGTCACCGNCATGGCAACCAGGTCACCGGGCCCAGCCAGCATGGAGTCATGAAAGCAAGTCCTGTCTGACCAACCTCGTCAGCTTCTGCGACCAGTTGACTCCCCTGGTGGATGAGCCTTCAAGGCTGTAGACATTGCCCCGAGTTTGGGTGGGAAGTGTCAGTCTGCCAGAGGGTAGAAAGCCCCTCCAGAGGGACATGGACAACTTGGGCTCACCATGGTTGAGTGTCAGGTCCTGCACTTTGGTCACAACAACCCCAGGCAACGTCACAGGCTTGAGCAGGAGTGGCTGGAGAGCAGCCTGGCCGAAAGGGACCTGGGAGTGTTGGTTGACAGCCCCCTAAACATGAGCCAGCAGTGTGCCCAGGTGGCCAAGAGGGCCAGTGGCATCCTGGCTTGGATCAGGAATAGTCAGCAGGAGCAGGGAGGTGACCATCCCCCTGTTCTCAGGTCTGGTGAGGCTGCACCTCAAGTACTGTGTTCAGTCTTGGGCCCCTCACTACAAGAACGACATGGAGGTCCTGGAGCATGTCCAGGGAAGGGCAATGAAGCTGGTGAAGAGTCTGGAACACAAGTCTTATGATGGGTGGCTGATGAAACTGGGACTGTCCAGTCTGGAGAAGAGGAGGCTCAGGGGAGACCTCACTTCTCTCTACAATTACTGTGAAGCAGTGGGGAGCTGTGGTCAGCCCCTTCTCTCAGATAACTAGTGACAGGACAAGAGGGAGTGGCTGCAAGTTGTGCCAGGGGACCTTCAGATTAGAAATTAGGAGAAATTCCTCCTCAGAAAGGGTGGTTGGGCACTGGAGTGGGTTGCCTGTGGAGGTGGTAGAGAGACTCTTTTGGGGTGTTGGTTGGTGCATAGGGACATGGTTTAGTAAGTGATAGGTGGCAGGGGGACAGCTGGACTAGATAACCTTGGAAGTCTCTTCCAACCTTAATGTTTCTGTGATTCTGTCATTCTATGTCTGTTAATGTTTTGCTTATCTATGCAGAGTAACTGTACCAGTGTTACTCACAACCATCACCATCATTCTGTAAGACTTCTGATGAGCTACTCTCCATCTTTCCCTCTAGACCTTAGCAGAGGAGCCCTTACCCATGCTGAACACCCCTTTCTGCCATGAGTCACGCCCCTGCTTCGAGTGCTGATGAACAATATGTGAGGGCTGGCACACCTTTATTCCAACTGAAGAAACCACCCCTCTTCAGAGGAATTAGGCACGCAATGGAGATGCTTAAATCATTTTTTATGAGTGCATTATTGCCTCTTTTTTTTTCCTGTTCCTGGAATAAAAAGAAGATTATGGAAGGTTAAAGTCTTGTTCTGTTAGTGACAGAACTCCTAATGACTCAACAAAACCATTATTTTAAAGATGAGCCACCTCTCTTGGTAGTGCTATTCAAGCCTGAGGTATTTATCCTTCCTATGCCTATGTCTTTGTTGCCTGTTTTACTATTCACTGCTGATACTAAAATTTTCCTAAAACTGTAATATACACAAGTATATGTCTGCATTTGAGGTCACAGCTTCAATTTTCCTTTGTTCACCACCAGTGGAAGAAAAAAAACCCCAAACTGATCTCATGGGTAAAGGAATTCTTGTGTATGTTTTGGTATCTAGGAAACTGTTGAGAAACAGATTTCTTGAATCACTCATGCAAAAAAAAATATTGTATCTTTTATAATATGTGTTTATGAGTACATAAGATATAACTGACATACTTTTTCATGTAAAGTTATATGTTTATCAATATCCCAAACTGTGCAGCTATAGAAATTCCAGATTTCTACTTCCTCACTAATTCAAGATCCCTGACCACCATAGCTAATACTTTTCATCTCTATTCTGATTGGGATTAGGAAGATTAAAGTTGGAGCAGCTATGACATTGGACATGTTGGCAGGCAGTACAGGCTTTCTTCCTAGCTGTTACATGGACCTACTTCATCCTCCTGGACATATCACTGATTTTCTCCAGGCCTCTAATTTCCTTCCTATTTACATTATCTCCTCTATTTTATGCCATGAATTTTTTAAAGATCATCTCTTACTGTCTGTGTAGTGAAGAAACCAAATGTGCTTCTGATTTTACAATCATCCTCAAACATCAGTGTTCTAGAATCTCTCCTATAAAATCTGGGGTTATTTATATTTATGACAATGGTATTTCCTAAAGGTTTTGTAGAATGGGATTAAGTTGCTCAAAGTTCTTCAGTCACTCTGCTAGTTTAACACATAGAAATCATTTGCCTCTGCACTTCTGGCTTTTATAAAACACATTCAAATAATGATTTTCAAAAACTTAATTTCATGGATTTCTTTGTGACAGCTTGTTAAGGTAAAGATTTTAGACATATTTTATAGAAAATTAATTTAAAAAAAATTCAAGTCAAACTTGAAGGGATTGCATTGTTTTTCACTATTAATTTCAGTTGTTGAAATCAGTAATTAAAAAGTTGAGTTTCAAGTCTTTTCAAACAGATTTTTTTTTTTTTTAAACCCAGCATTAGCACCTTGCAGATTTTATTCTAAGTTTAACCTATTTCCACTATTAATCTGCTCTGTAGCCTGTAGCCATTTCTCAGATTTCGCCTCTACGGGAGATATTTAGTTAGTGAGACTGTTACTTAATAAGTTCACTGCTCTGGTGCCATAATAAATTTTCATTTCTCCTTCATTGGAAAATACCAGACATGCAAATACTGACATAGAAAATGAAATCCTTACAGCCCTTTCCTCACTGAGCTGTTGTTTTCTCTCCTGCTGGTTTTAGGTAAGCACGTAAGGTGACAGGGAAAGGTCACTGCAGCGGCACAGACTCAGTTGTTCAGTTTGGAGCAGAAGTACTGAGCTGTTCCCAGTTTTCAGGGTATGTACTGCCCTCTTTGTCTCTTGGTGATTACCAGTGTAATCCCAAGCACACTGGGGGACAGTGTCCCCATTGGGAGTCAGTGTCCCTTGTGGGAGTCAGCTGCACGGAATGAACCCAGGGATCCACCAGGCTTTGTCGATGGTGAATCACCATGCTCCTGTGCACTTGGGTCCCATGGTGATCTCTAGATGGCCTTGAGAGCTGTAAGCTTTTTTTCTTTTCTTGAGAACAAGAGCTGGGACCTTTAAACTCACAGCAGTATATTATTATGACAACACTGGCATGTTATCTGCACTGTATCTAAGCATCGGTGAAACAAATAGATCAAAAACTGGCACTGATTTATTTACTTAATTAGTCAGTGCTACATTACCAGGTTATGCTCCTGCACAGGCTATTCATCTCAAACCTATGGCCCTTTGTCTGTGTGTCAGGTGAGCACTTTCATCCTCCCAGCAGGATCAGCATTTGATGAGAAACGTGCTTCAGTGTCTTCTGAAGGGCTAGGAAAGATATTTCTACTGTTACCTGTTTGCTCTTGCCAGCGTGTAAATTAGTTCCCAACGGCACAAGAGCCTTACTAACCCGTGCTGGCTATTCAGAGATCCTTTGTATAAACAGTTCATTTGTTCTCTTTAACCCTCTTGTCCTCTCTGTAAGGAGGAGAACAAATAAGGGCACTGCAAGGGTGACTGAATTGCTGCTCTGTAGTCAAGAAGCCAGATAATGTTCTCTTGACTCTGGGGCACGATGAGTAGATAACTGAAAATCAAATGGTCTTTCATTCTGGCCAGATACAGTCCAAAGCAAAGGGATTCTGTTTATTAAAATATAGACATATTAATTACAAGATTGACATTTTTACATCTAAAGTTTATTCTTAACCTCACACTGTTAAATAATAAATTAGACTACCAGGTCAAGGCAAGGGAATTAGGAAAAGTGCACATTGAAATGTTGCTATTTTTCCTTTCCCAAATAAGGTGTTCACAGTGGGCTTGATATTTTTAGATGCTGAAAGACTTTTATCCCTTGCTCCTTCCACAGGGAATAAAATGCCTAAGGCTGTGCAGGCAGGACTGAAGGAAAAAATATAATTTATGTTTTATTTAACCAGTTTTATTAATAGTTGTCAAATGAAAGCATTTAAAATTGGAATATCATTTTAATGGATTCAGAAAATTTAGTACATAACAGGACAAAAATAATTCTATGTGCAGATAAGACTCACCTGAAGTCATCTGAAGCTCTTGATGAAGTCATCATTGTGGGGGAATCTGGGTTTTGACGGGGTTTGGGGTTGGTTTTTATTCTATTGGGGGATGTTTACACAGTAGTAAAGTTGGTGAGGAATCCACAGTATTTACTAACTAACAGCTAAAAGTCTGGGGATAGATCCTGACAGATGCCAGTGCCCAAGTTCTGTTTGACAAGGGTTCTAGGCAGAACTATTCAAGCCAAGAAACTGTAACTACTCATGGTCAAGAATAGTCCATGATTTCTGATCCTTCCTGAGCCAATCACCAAAGCTGAGGCACTTTGGGGACAGCTGGACCATGGTATGTTCTACATGCTGGTCCTTGAGTCAGCCCCACTGCAGTTGTCAGTGATGCTCCTCCACTGGATATATGCAGTTATTCCCTGCATAGAAATTGGTGGGTCACAACTACATGGAGCAGAGATACAACCTGAGTGACTTGACCTTTGTCTTGTAAATATTCTATAGGTCAAGCTAATACTTTTCCACCAATACTCATTTGCTGCTGGTGAAAAGACTTGTTACCTGCTCTCATCATAATTAATGAATCATGCCTAAATGACATAATGTAAAAAAAATACATGGGAAATTACATTTAACCCACTTTTAATTCCACATTTTTTGTCAACTGTTGAATCTGCCATCACGAGGCAATATATGGAAGAGCTGCCCCTGGCTATGATAATGCTGATGGACAATCAGACTACTCAGTTCTGTAGAATGGTCCACAAAAATTGATTTTTTTCATTTATAATTTGACATTGTTACAGACATCTAAATATTGTGTCAGGGCCTGGAACACAAACCCTTTTGTTCCTTTGAGAAGAATTTTGGTGGACTCGTGGAGCCTTAATTTCAGTTACTCAGTGACTGCACAAGGCTTTAGTGGAGATAAATCAGTACATACTAATGAATTGGTTCTACAAAATAATTCCTAAGCTTGTCAAGAGAATTCTGCACAAAAAAGGCTACTTAGGGCACACAACCTTTCTATTGTGTGTTGTAGAGTTGCACAGTTTCTACACACTCCTGTGTGAGGAGCTGTTTTACTCTTTGTGTAAACAGTCTCCCTTTGATGCTTGGTCTGTGCAGCACACCTCCACTAGCATCAGCCAGCAGAATACCAGTGCTGAGTGCTAGCTACAAGTGACAGCTTGCTGGTTGCCAAGGGAATTGCTTCCCAGAAGGTTCTAGAGAGTAAGCAGTTTCTGGACAACAAGCACTAAGGGCTGGTGGTGCTGAGATTGCCAGTGGAGGGCTTGTAAACTGCACCCTGGCCCTGCACTTGAGTGGGAAATTACCAATTTAAACTTCAAATGTGTTTCACAGTTTTTGTAGGATGAACTTACCAAGTAACTCTCAACAGAACAAAATATGTTCTGTTTTCCTAGAATGGCAGAGAAGGCTTCCTGGAATGCTGGAAGAACTGGAAGAACTCTTTAGAAATCTGTTACTAATGTCAAAAAGCAGCAACTGAAAACCTATATGAAGTATTTGCTTGGTTCTCATACTATCTGTATAAAAGAATCCAGGTTGAATAACTCCAGAGCTCTTAAGTGTTCAATAACAATGGAGACAGCCAAGTGGGATCCCCCCTTGAAATAAATCAAAATCCCCTCTTGAATATAAAAATACTCTTGGAGATCGTTGTCGTGCATTCCTTCCAAGGCAGGACTTCTAAGGGTAGAACACACTCCGTGCAAACGTCATTCCAGCTGCTTTTTTAGACTGTTTTGTTGCAGTATCCAAGGAAAAGCTAAGATAGATATGGTACTATTTTGCCACCTAATATCCTGCAATTTCTTCAATCTGAACATAAACATTTTCTCTGGACTGATGTCCTGGCAGAGTTTGCTGACTGGCCCAAGTAAGACACGCTCGCTGATGGTTCAGACTCAGGTTAGTCAGTCAGTCCAGCCATTCCACTCCAGAGTGGCTTTTTTACACCAGGGAGTGGTAATTAAGCACCAACATCTGCTGTCTCCTACAAGCCAATAAATCCATACTGTCCCACCACAACTGGTTTTTGGTTTTTTTTTTTTTTTTCTTTGCTTTTCTCTTTCTTTTCACTTGCAGCCCAAAATAGATAGCGAAGCAGTTCCAATTCACAGGGCAGACTGATGTACAAAAAAGGCTTGCAAGATGTGGAACTCATTTCAGCAGAGGCTGGAACTTGTAACCCAATAAACCAAGTTTTGTTCTTGTATGCAGAGATGGGAAGCAGTGTGTGGAATCATAAGCACCTACTCTCAGCAAAGTCGGGGGATGGAAAATCCTGAAGGGATCCCATTAACTTCAGTCAGGTTTCTGTGTTTATATCAGGGTAACAAAGTGGAGTCAATAAGGCTACAGCCCAGAGATCACTTAAGTAATTGTTAGTGTTAATGTTGAGTTTAATTGGATTTGGAGCATTTCCATCTCATTTGTTCACATGTCAGAGGTTTAGCCCTTGAACTCTCCATGGTTTTTGAAGTGATCCATCGTAACTTAGTCGGTTGTTTATGTGTGCTCTTGCCTTCTTTTTATTCTGTCTCAGTGAGCCAAATTGTGACCATTACTTGGTGTATTTGACCCAGTGAGGCTGAACAAGGGACCACATTTCAGTTAGCTCTGGTTGTTTTAAACTGTGCTCAGTAGGGAAGTGAAAACCTCATCATTTTGTGCTTGTATCTCTCCTCAACTCCTGTACTCAGCCCCATATAGTGTAAAGCAGTTTAGCTGTCAGGATTGGAAACACCAGCACCTTATAAGACATTACCTCTACACAAATTCCTGTTAAAAGATGCTTTATTTAATTAACAAATTAACAACAGGCTTTTTGATCAGGGTTTAGATGTTAATAAGGTAGTTTGACTAACAAGTTTGTCTAGAGCATAGAGCATGTCATAGATGCAAATGAAATTTTTAGACTAAATCCTAGGAATAAAGATAGCAGGATAAACAGTTGTAGTCAAAAAGTTAGCATGTACATTAAAGCAGATCTGAATTAGAATCTAATCTTTTTACCTGTTTCAGTTACCCTTAGAAGTCTGTCTGGAGGAGATATTTTTTGCTTCTGGCTTATGCTTTATAGCCTGATGGAGAACTATTACATTTGGACATATCTCATGCAAATCTGTGGTGCTTCTTTGTGTAATCTTTCCTGTGAAACTGCTTTGTATTTTGTAAAAATTGTGTTCTACAGATGGACAGTAATCCTGCTGTAGCAGCAACAGCCATTATCAATCCCATTGTTACAAACCTGTCTTTCTAAACAGGGTCAGTGCACAGCTTGGGGATTTAGCTGATATCTTGGAGCATCCTCCTGCCATCTTTAAATTCCAGAAATCCAACAAAAAGGTCTTTGAAAGATCAAGACACTTAAAAATAGGCACCCCACATAGTCTATAAGAAAGATCAAAGTTCTCTTTTTTTCCTTTATCCCCACAAGACCCAGGTGCAAAGGAGATTTTTTTGGAAAGTGTTTGTGGATTCAGGAGCAAAAAAAAGTATGACACCTTTGCAAATATGTCAGTAATTCACAGGTTGTCTAAAGGCTCAGAGTGCTTACAACTGGTTTAAAAAGTATAAAGATGAGATATAAGGATCCTGTAAAGTCAACTCTCTCTTGAGAGCACAACATTGACAGGGTTGGGTGGCTTGTTTGTTGCTGGATTTTCAGAGGGAAAAAGAACAGTTCTGCATAGGAGGATTCTGTGAAGTGAAAAGACTGTCACCTGAGGAAAATGCTGTCCAGGGTTGGGTTCTGTCCACTTCCAGGGCTGTGCACAGCGTTAGCACACGTGGCTGGAGGGGTTCCAGCCGGGAATAGGTGCTGGGATGAAGCTGAAGGCACTGAGCTGTGAGCAGCAGACATGAAAGAGCAGACACACTCCTCTGTCCTCCCCACCGCCCTCCTGCCAGCTCCCTCCGCAGGGCTCCTTTCAAGTGCACCAGCAGTCACCTGAGTAAACAACGAGTAAACAACCGCACCTCTTCCACCCTGACAGAGCCACTGGTGCACTAACCCGGCTGGCTCCCACACTAACCCGGCTGGCTCCCACACTGCCAGACCGTGTCACTCCGCCAGCTAGCATCGGTGGCCTTAAGAGAGCCAGCCACCAGAGCAGGGACAGGCACCAGCTCCCCAGATAGGCTTGCTGGCTGCTGTTCTCACAGAATCAAAGAATCATAGACTGGCTGGAGTTAGAAGGGACTCCCAGAGGTCATCTAGTCCAACCCCCTGCAAGAAGCAGGGACACCCCCAACTAGATCACGTTGCTCAGGGCCTCATCCAACCTGGCCTTGAANAGCCTCCTCTTCTCCAGGCTCAACAGCCCCAACTCTCTCAGCCTGTCCTCGTAGGAAAGGTGTTCCAATAAATTATATCTTAAATTTTACCTTTGCAGGAACAGCTGTTTAGGTGATTCCACACTAACAGAAAAGAGGGGAAGACAAAGTCAATGTTACTTACAGACCAAAATTAACCATTTCTGAAACTTATTTCCTGAAAATTCTATTGACAATTCATAAGTGACTGCACTCTGATAAAATTCTCTACCCACAGAAGCATTAACAAAACACAAAAGATGAAATTTAGCAAATAACTTACCTAGTTCATATTTTAGATGTTGGGGTTCACACTAAAAAATTCACTAAAATTCACTAAAATGTTGAATTTCTTCTCTATTTTAATCAATACTCCAGTATTGGTTGCTGTATGTAATATTTGCATTTAACAGTTCAATTCATTATTGCTATGGACATGAAGTTCCAGGCTGTGTCTGCAAAATAAATGTAGCTTGGAGTTGTTTTAAATTAAGATCTAGAAGTCTGCATTGTCACAAAGAAACAAATCCCTCCGAGTTGCAAACTCTTTGTGGTAAGTATTGATGGAATCTTGTATGCATCTAGAGGAAGAGGAAGTTAAAGAACTGTACACTGTGTTTCTGTAACTATTCCTAAGGGAATTTTATTATTGCTTATAAATAGAGGGTCATTTGCCTTTATTAACTCATCTGTGTCACGCTCTCAAGTGTTCTTCCATGTCTGACTTTCACTTAAAATCTGAAGGAAAGGAAAAAACAAAAGTACCTTGCAGATCATTCTAAGGATTGTGCTTAAACTTAAAATAGTGTGCACAGACAAATAAAGTGCATGTTTCATTATGGGGTGTATGTATGTGCCTGTAGGTGTGCCTGTCCTTGCTAGCATCAGGTAACCAGCTCAACAGATAGCTGTTATTTCTTTAAACAGCTCTTGGCTCTTTAACATGCATCAATTAATGATCATTATTTATATGCAAAAATACCAAAGTACCAAATGTGTATTCAAAAACTGTTGTTAGCCCTGAAGAATGGTAATTGCAACACTAAAGGATGTCTGGGCAAATTTACTGGACACTCTTTGACTCTTTGTGCCCTGATAGGATAAAATGCAGTTGAACTGCTCTCTCGTGGATTAGGGATTTCTGCATGACCCCTCAGTCATTCAGGTGTTGCTTTTTTTTTTTCTCCTTCACCACTTCATTGTAGTCATCCTCTATTTTTGTATCTTCCAGACAGGCTTTGCTCTGCCATCCATGACAGTTAGTATTTTGGTGCTTTGTTCTTTTCCCTTCACAAGGATTCATCAAAGCAAAGCAGTAGTAATATTAACTTAGAAGTAGGATGCTGAATCAGATTATGGTCAAAATTATTCATTAGTTCTGAATGTTGAAAAGAAACAAGAGGACCTTCAGTTCTTACAGCCATTGTTGCAAAATGGGTTCAAGACCAACTTGAACAACAGTATCTCACTCTGAAAATACCTCTGCAGACAGCAAGGGAAGCTGCACAATTAATGACTATCTGCCAAATATTGGGTTAGCACTTGAATTCTGTAGCAAAGATACAGCAGGTGTTGTTGCTTTAGCCAGGAGCCCTGGTTCTATAGAAATGGTTCTGTTCTATAGAAATGGATTCTCTTTTTTATGCAAGCAGCATTTATTCCTATAACAAAATATTTGATGTCACCTGGAGGACGTGCAGCATCCATGACAAGAGCTAGTGGTCATTGCAGGGAAATGGAAATAAACACTGAGAAGAAGAATGAATAGCAACATAAAGACATCCTTAATCAACATCCCCTGAGTGATGTATGTGTGATTTTGAGAATTTATGTCAATAAAATATCAACATGTGGATCGTTTCCTACTAAGCTCAGAGGGCTCAGCAAAGCTGTTAACGTGACACCATCTTTAGACTCATACTGATCGTCCTTGACTTTAGGACCTGTCACGTAAAGGCTGTGAGTCTGGGACGTGGCTATGGAGGACCTCCTCTTGAGTCAGGAGGTTCAGAAAGGACCCCTTTGCTTTCTAAACTCCTCAAAGAAGAGCCTGGGTACAGCTAGGTCTTAGTCCCAAACTTGGTCAACAGTTTAATGTCTAAAGGATTGTATAAAAAACCACGTGTCGGAGTCAGCGTTTGACTGTTAGAGCCCCCACAGGACTTTCAGTGAGACAAGTGTACAAGTTGAAACTAACAGCAAGATAATTAAAGTCACAGATATAAAAAGTTCAGGATTTATGTTGATAAATGCACTTCCTGTAATAAAGCTACTATATGACTATGCTGATAATTAGCAGAATACTGTGCTGAGTGTTCTCACCAGAAAGGGTGAAATCACCAGTGGCTTACCATGAAGACATCCCTGTCTTGACTGGAGGAGATGGAACACAGCTTGTCAACTGCCTCTTTGGGGTCCTCAATTTCCTTTCTCTTGTGGGGGTAGCTTCCTCAACACCCTTTATGCCCCAGTCTTAGCTGTTCCCTTCCAGGGGTTGGTTTTGGTTGGCTGTTGAGTGCTATAGTCATCTGTTTTTAGCACACACAGCTTTTTGCTCATTGGCATATTTCAGGGTGCCAGCTTTAATATTAATTTTGCAGTTAATGAATCAAAAAAGTCCCACTCTGGGCACTGTGGCCTTCAAAATTCTGTCTAGAAACTGTGTGTTTCTTCTGCAGTAACTAGGCAGAACAAGGCTATCTTGCTGCTGCAAGCCTCCCTCCTTCAGCTGCTTCTCACACCAACACTGTGGCACAATATCACAATATTTGTATGAGATTTGTATGCACACCTGTGTGTGTAACCTCTCAGGTCCCCATCAATCACACAGGAATCTCACTTGGACAAGCTCTGTGAGGTTCACCTGGGTGAGGAATGGTCATCTCCTATGTCCAGTGCTAGAAAAGAATGTGAAACTTTGCTTTCAGATTGTACAGATACTGGGTGACAACAGAATTGTGAGGTTTGGAGTTAAATTCCACACCTCAAGAGTAGTGTTCATTGCAGTAACTCAGCATGTTCCCTTCACTTTTTTCCAAGAAATATTTAATCTATTCCAGATAGTTTATTCATGATTTTTTTTCCCCTTTCTCTGCCTCACTTCTTTTTCTGATCTCGGTCCAACTGTTTTTCAGTCCACACAGTCTCAATTTCCATTGTTTTTCCAGTGCAGTGTCTGTCTTCTTACTTGTTAGGTCCTAGTCTCATCACTCCAAACTCACCATTACCTTTACAACTTCAGAAGGATGTGTGATACATTAAGGAGCTTTCTTTCAGTCTTTGGTTTTCCTTCTCATCTCCAGTGGATTGCAGAGTCCTGTTTCCTCTTTCCTTACATCTTGTCAAAGGTTTTCCAGCCCTCACCACCTCCCTCGTTTCTCAGTTCCTGATAAACACATCTTTGGCCTAAACCCTGTCTGCAAGGACTGTTTCCACCTCCTGGTTACTTGGACTACAGTAAGAATAATAAGGTTGCCCTTGAGCAAACCCACCTCCACCCCCCCAGAGATAATAACACTCCAGAGATACAAATGCAGCAGCAGATTGTGACAACAGCAGATCACAATGTTTTGTAGTGGAATTTGATTTGAGTAATATAACAATATTACTTGTTTTACTGGGTTTAACTGCCTCCTCCCTACACTTGAGAACTTTTTCTGACTTGTTCTCTTGCTTGCCTGGAACTCTGGGTGCATAAAATATGACCCCATGAGCCAGGCCCAGGCAGAGCTTAGGAGTGTGAGGCCCACTCATGACAGAAGCCACTCAGCTGAGGCCATGCCTCATGCAAATCCAGCCTTCAGGAATCTCAGGAGTCTAAGAAAGCAGAAAAGGCAACCATTCAAAGGTTTATGCAGAGCTGGGGGTAAGCTGTTTAGTTTTCAAGAGGAGTAAGTTTCATTCTTGGCCCACAAAGCATCATTCTGTAGCACATCAAGTCCCTACTCCAAAGCATGAGGAGGGTGGTAAAAAAGTCACCAGATTTTTGACACATGGACACAAATGTGTGTTTGTCACTGGCCTCACTCTTAGAAACAGCCATGCTGCTTTTGCTGAAATTGTCCCAGAAAGCTCATCCCAAGGCTACAGCTTGAATGGAAAACTTCACTTCAAAAGATTTCAGTTTCTCCAAGTTATTAACAACAGAATACTCAGCTTTGGAGCAGAGCCCCAGGGGATCCTAGTGCATAACAGATCACTAATATTCTAGGTACTTGTGTTTCCATGCCAGATCAGACCTCAGGTGTCCAGTGATCTTCAACATCAGTTCAAGTAGTGCCTGCAGGTTAGTGGGGCATCTTAGGCAGTTGCTAAGCCATTGCGAAGTCATCAATTTGTACAATATTTACCAAAGGTTTTCAATACTTTTTGATGTAAAATGATAAAAATAACAGGTTAAAGAAGTATACTTATTTCCTTCAAACACTTTCAGAGTTGAGTGTGTTCCCTGTGCAGTGCCTTGAATATGTTTCTGGATTCAGATAGTCCTCACCACCATTAATCTGTTCAGTACCTCTGTCTACCTGTTCTTCATCAATGTGTTTTGAGTTTAGTCTCTCATGCAAAACAATAACAACATGCCCAGCTGTTTAACTTGTGTAAAATGAAGCAATTAGTAATAAAAAGAGTCTCAAAATAAGCACAGAAAAATGAAGGTTTTGATAAATTACTTTAAAGGTACCTATATTGTAATATAAAATATAGAAGAGATTGAATATAGATTTTTTTAATTAGCAAAAGGGTATAAATCTCTATACAACATCTCTTTAGGTTTTAATCATGCCTGTAAAATAATTTACTACCAAAAATATCATCAGTCACTTTCAACAGGGTTTTTTTTTTCAGCTGAAATAAGTTTTACTAAAACTGATGACCTTCAGTGAAGGAAAGGCCCTGTTGGTCTTCAGGTTTCTGCGGTACAGAAGCCTAAAACGAAATCTCTCTCTGTATTTTATTTGGTTTCATGCCATGGCTGTCAGTCTGCCCTACATCCTGTTCCAAAATTTTTTATCAAGATGCAAAAGGGGTTTTATGTATGTATGTATGTATGTATGCATTTATTTATCTATTTATGTTGGTACCTCTCAACTTTAGAATCCAAACTCATGTTAATAGCAGAAAAATTGGATTAAATTACTTCTGTGGAAAGTAGAGAGGGATATAAATGCATAGTACTTCAATATGTAACATTGAGTTGGGAGGAACTGAGCTGGTGGTTTGCTTAAGCAGTGTCTCATTCAGTGAAAACCTGCAATGCTTTTCATGGCAATGTGTCTGAGAAATAGGGTGTTTTAAAGAGTTCACACTGGAGCAAGATCACTTCCACCCAGAAACCTTATGGTGTTCCTTTCCATAATGTCCATAAATATATGGCCATTCATTCCTCAGCTATGAGAGAAGCAGATTAGCTTTAATTTTATGAAGGTGGAATTCTACTTCCACAGTCTATGATACCAGTTCTCTCTTCCACATAATATCTTTCTGTTTGTCATTGATTCCCCCTCTTCTTGTAGTGAGACTTGGAGAAGTATGGGATGTTGTTGTGTCTGAGGACCTCTGTCTCCTGAAACAGTTCAGATACAATTACAGTGCTTGGTAGAGATATATACAGCAAAAAGACAAATATGCTATAAAGTGCTTAAAGGTGAATATAAAGTGATATACAAACTTCTTGCATTAGTAAACAGAAAATAGACTTCCTAAATAGTGATTCTTCAGTAATTCTCATTAGCAAAATATCTCAGGCCCTACTTGTAAGGAAGTGGAAGCCAGGCACTGCTCTTATGAAGTTTTAATAGCTTTGTGTCTTTTATGTTTCTCAAGTGATTTGCTTTTCAGAGCCCAACATCCTTGGCTTTCTGTCTTCATGCAGAGTTTTCTGAGACTGTCAGCACTGCCAAATTCCAGGCTCTTTCCTGGGGAACCAAGTATCTTCCATCTTCAGTATTTCAGAGTGTAAAACCAACTCTCAACCCCCTGTATTCTTCAAACAAGAGAGGGCTTTTTTACAGCTACCACAATTATGCAGCACAACTTGTAGAAAAAGCTTATTCCTCAAGAACAATGACTTTTAAAGCATAACTTCAGTGAAAAGATCAGAACTTCCAGTATGCAACTCTGATGTTCACACATTTCATGCTCTGTGCAGCAAATCCACTCTTTCAGCTCACTGTATGGACCTCAGCCACTGAAGGAGTTCCAGCAGGTCATCAGGTTACATCCCTGGTTAACAGGGGAATGGGTGTAGCTGCCCAAATACCTGTGATTTATACAACTATCTGTATAAAATGTTTGTGCATAGGTTCAAATGCTGTTAACACTGAGGCTTTTGAAATGACCTAGTGCTCAAGCACTAGAGAGAAAAGTTTATTATAATTAGTTGGTGATAAATAGATCATCAAAACACCAGAGAATTGTAGGCTGCAAACCAGTTTTCCCATTCAAAGGGACTCTTTAAATTCTGGGATGCTAAAAACAACTTTGCATTGCTGCTGGGTATTACCCTACCACAAATCTCTTTTGTAGTTTCAGTGAGATGGGATAGAGGTTGGGTTTTGTTAAAGAGTTTTAAACTGTCATGTCTCAGATGGGTGGCTGAGAAGAGAGTGAGGAGATCTCCTGATGAGCTGAATATTTACTCCTTGGCAATTTGTATGTGTGGAAGATGGTTACTGCCACTCTAGTGAAATGCTGACAAAAAGTAATGTTTGGAGGAGCAAAAATGTTCCACCAAGTCAAGAGAGAAATGGAGGGGTTACTCTGCATAACAATTCAGAGAGAAAGTCAGCAAATAAGGATCTCCAGCAGAATAGATTCAGATGGGACCCTTATACTTCCCCCATTTATCTACACCTGCAGCAATTGCTTGTTTTGAGGAAAAAAACAAGTTTACTTTCCACATTGATTCCTTCCATTGATTTATTTCCTTGACTGAATTTTCAGGTGTGCCTGGAAAACAAGAAATTCCAGAAAGCAAGGGCAAAGCATCTTTGGTATCCACTTTCTGCTCTAGATGTACAGTTGAACTCAAAGCTTACTTCAAATGTTCTGCTTGGAGATAGGACGAGGTCTTTTGACCTTGACAAAAGCCAAGACATTGGCCTCCCTTGGGAATGTTTGTAATGCATATTCTGAAATGTATGTAGCTTGACAAGAGTGTTGTTGAACTCCATAAATCACACTAAACCAGTGAGAACAGAAAGCCAACAGCCAGACTGTTACAGTGCCATACAACAACATTAGCTAATAACCCTTCATAAAGAATGCAAATTGGAGTATTTGTACCCTATATATCTTGGAACAAATCTTTTCCAATTACAGTACTTTGACCTTTTAATGTTTTGTTTGCATTGTTGTTTGGTCTTAATCTCTTTTGTTTACAGCGATTTTCAGTCAGGAAAATGCAGAGAATGATGAGAAATATTGAAGTTAAAAGCTGAGTTTTGTAAATCTAACTATATTTTATGGTCTTTTGTAAGAACTTCTATATCTCAGTCCCTTACTCCCTTGAAGGAAATTTATAGTAAGGTGGAATGGCAAGAAGTGAGACTGGGAGAAAAAAAATGTCAGAAATCTACATTTTCCCAATGCTCAGCACAAAGTAAAATGCAAGAGTGATCAGCAGCGTTGGTAGTCAGACTTTTTGGGGCCTGTATGTTGATTTCAAGCAGCTTTCTTGCTCTTTTTGTTTTCATCCAGAATACACAAATGAACGAATAAATCCTCATTAAGACTATCCATACAGCCTCTTGCCTTCTTTGTAGTGTGCTGTGCTGCCAGTGTCTTAAGAGGGAACTCCTCCACAATGTTTTCATTTTACCAGATGTGCATGTCCTTGCAAAAAGAGAAGGAAAGAAACTGGGTTTCTGTTCTTTTCTGCTCCTATTTATAAAAAAAAATATAAAATAATGTAAAAAAAAAAACCTGTACTGGGGAGAATATGTGATACCAGCATGTAAACTTAAACAGGAAAAAAAGCCCATTTTGAAGACATGGAATAATCTGGAATACTTTGCTTTCCAAAAAAAAAAGGTTTTCCACATGCAGAGCCTGGTGGAGGGAATTGTTGTCTTGTTTTCTCTTTACAAATAGCTTACTAGCTGGTGTTGGTGATCAGGCTCTGGCTAACTGCTGCATTTTAAGTGCTCACTAAAGCACTGGGTCTGGAGCCTGGGTTTGTCTTTAGTGATGGGAATATCTTCTGTGCTTTATTGCTGAGTCCTGCTTGTTTTCCCCCTATCTTTTTAGTTTAATAAGAACCATCACAAAGATTCTCTCCAGGAATTTCCAAGAACACCACACGGACTACAGCTACCTGTGTTTACCAATTCTTATGCAGGACAGTAATTAAAAATGATATTCCTAACCACTGACAGAGTGTTCTGCAGAGAAAGGTGAGGAAACAAAACTCCTTTTTTCTGGCTGTGTTGTGGGGAAAGGTTTGATGTAGAGACTAAACTACAGAGAGCACTCCAGAATTCTTTTTGGCTCAGCTCCTTGGCTCAGCATTTTCTATTCCTGATGTAGGCATCTCCTTGCTCTCTTTGACACTCCTGATTTCTCCCATGAATCTTCATCTTAAAGTTGAGATCTATTAGGAGACTAAGCTTAGGACCACTTTTGCCAGCCAGGTCTAAGTCTTTTTCAGCCCTCAGGCTCTTTTTCAGTACCTGAAATTCTGAAATAGTTGCTTTCCTATAGCTAAATCTGGTGTGCAGTTTGAAAGCCTGCAACAGCTTCCAGCCAAACCTTTGATCTTTCCTCAGTAAAGAAAACAGCTACATGTGCTGATACCTAATATTCCTGAGATCCAGCATCTCCAGAGCAGCATTTTATAACCCAGTGTGGTGATAAGCATTTTATCCTTGTAGTACTTTTGTCATTGGAACACATTTATAACCATTTCCTATGATTTACAGTGCTTATCCTGGTATTTCCAATGGGGAGACAGACCTGTTAGAAACTAAAAATGTAAATACTCTCCGTGGAATTCAGAAAGACATAAGGTTTTCCTCATCACTGTAGGATTTAAAACCAGATCTTTGCTTGTATAATGTCATCAAAGTCATCTTCACAGATGATCTGGACGAGGGGATTGAGTGCACCCTCAGTAAGTTTGCAGATGACACCAAACTGGGTGGGAGTGTGGATCTGCTGGAGGGTAGGAAGGCCCTGCAGAGGGATCTGGACAGGCTGGATGGTTGGGCTGGGGCCAACAGGATGAGGGTCAACAAGGCCAAATGCCGGGTCCTGCACTTTGGTCACAACAACCCCAGGCAACGTCACAGGCTTGGGCAGGAGTGGCTGGAAAGGAGCAGCCTGGGGGAAAGGGACCTGGGGGTGTTGGTCCACAGTCCCTAAACATGAGCCAGCAGTGTGCCCAGGTGGCCAAGAGGGCCAATGGCATCCTGGCTTGGATCAGGAACGGTGTGGCCAGCAGGAGTAGGGAGGTGATCATCCCCCTGTATTCTGCACTGGGGAGGCCTCACCTCGAGTACTGGGTCCAGTTCTGGGCCCCTCACTTCAAGAAGGACGTTGAGGTGCTGGAGCGTGTCCAGAGAAGGGCAACGAGGATGGTGAAGGGTCTGGAGAACAGGCCCTCCGAGGAGGCTGAGGGAGCTGGGGAAGGGTCTGGAGAACAGGCCCTACGAGGAGGCTGAGGGAGCTGGGGAAGGTTGATTCTTATTTTATCTGAACTGAATCTCTGAAGAAACACGGTAACGTTGAAGACTTCCCCTGAGAACATGACTTAGAGCTGAATGTGTCCAGACTCAAAAATTACCTTTTTTCATACTATTTTTCCCTGAGAGATCACAGTTCTGAAGTCTCATTGTTTCAGTCTTCCCAGATTTGCTCCTTTGTCTTCTTCTAACACACTGATAGAGAAATGACTGCCTGGCCTTGGGGTCAACAGGGTTGCTCAGTTTTATTTATTCTTCACTCCTCTGCCCACATGTAACAGGCTTCACAGATAAAACTGTTTGGAGAATACATTCTCACCCACTGAGAGAATTAAAAATCTTTACTGGTGTTTTAATAGATTTTCTTCTCTCTTCCAGAAACATTGTACTGCCATTTCCCAGATGGGGAAACAGAGCAAAAGGTTTATGTCAGAATTGCCAGCCTGATGTGAAGTGTGTGCAGTATTTGTAAGTCACACCACTAAACATGGCTTTGACGAGGGAGTGGGGCTTCTTTTTCACAAACAAACATTTTGTATTGTAGCATTCTTTAATCCTTTCACCTTCAGCATTCTCTCTTCAACATCTTTCCTCACAGCATAAAAAGAACCCCAAACTCAAGTCCTCCCAATAATCCAGATTTTTATTCCAAACAGAAGACACATTGAAATCTGCATCATAGCACAGAATCCTTAAGTTGCTGTATGTAATCATTGAGTTCTACACATACTGTTTTAAGCACAATTAATTGTATAATGATAATACTCTCAGAGTACTTTTATGAAAATCTTCTCCATTGAGACTCACTGGTGCTGAGGTAAAGTCTGTGCTGCTGGACACCCATAAGTTCATGATTCCAGAGTGTGTGACTGTCAGGTCACTGTCATCACAAATATTTTATCTGCAGCACTGAAACACTCTCCAACTTAATTTCTTCTTTTGTCACCATCATTCAGACTCCTTGACAAAAAGATCTCCAGTATGTCACCGTATTGTAGAGTTATTATCATGCATCACTTCAAGATGTTTATTTCACTATATTCTCTGAAATATGGAATATGAGATTACTCTGATCTTTGACATGGTATCAAAAGATAAGAATTATTTAGCCATCTCAGACAATCTGAGGAACATACGAAAAGAAGTACCTAGAGAAGCAGTTGCTCAAAAGCTTGGTATATACTGCTACTACTTTAAAATTATCTGGTCTCAGACCTCATAAAGCAGTAGCCTAGGAAAGGAAGCTTTCTAGTAAGTACTTAAGAAGTCACTCATACTGCTCCCAGAGGTGCTGCATGCTCCACATTGCAAACAACCTCTTTCATTTTTACTTCCACACTGACTGACTCACTGGTTGAGCAACCTCGAATTGTAGTTCATCTGGCAATGATGAAAAAATAGCTAATTAGTTCCATTCCAGCTCATTAGGTATTGAACACCTAATATATTACTGGGATGCCCATCCTGTTGAGATAACCTTTTTACAGAGCAGCCTTATTACAGCAGCTGCCTCCTTCATGACACTGAAAACTCTCAAGCCAGTGATGTGATTCATATCCTACCACATGCTCGAAGCTGTTTGCCTGTTGAAATGACTCTATGGACAACATCTTTGAGAAGTTTCTTTAAATCAGACACTAAATACCTGTTGTAATGGAATATATCTTCTAACAGGCTATTTTCTTAAAGTTTCTGTTTGGAGAATATAAAAATTAATTTTAAAACCCTAAACAACTACCTTCTTCTTAGAAATGAAGACACCATATTGCTTCTTATTTAGCACTTATTATTTAGCACTAAAATTTATTTATTATAGCACTATTAGAGTCATGAAAATAAAAATGTACACAGGTATGAACAAGCCACGTGGCCAGTTTGTAGTTAATATCTATATTTAAATATTTTATTTAAATATAAGAGCTGAGAGAGGAGTCTTGCTTGACTTTCAGATCTACATGAAAATTCAGGACAATCCAGCTTCTGACTCTCCACTGGGTCAATTATAGAACATTCTAGAAAAAGCAATATAAAGTACATGTCCACAAGTCATGCTATCTCTGAATAGAAATACACTGGGCAAGGAGTTGGGATGTTAAATATGTCATTAGGTTCAGATAGGATTTTCTTGTTATTAAGAAACAATTCATTCTTGCACAACATCTTGATGGCAGGAGTCCCTTGGAATAAATTGATTAGTCTTAATGAAAAACATCTGTAGAGGATCTGGTGATAATTTGCTAGATGAAGTGGTTCACAAATAAATGATTGTCCAAAAGGATAAGCCAAAGATCTTCAAGGCTTAACAAGGTTCTAGTAAAGGAGGAATCCACAGCAGAAAACTCCTCAACTCCATCCAGTTGTCCTCAGGGTTTTTATCTACGTTCTCCACTATGTGATCTAGGGCCAAAACACTGGTCTTGTTATTACTGTTTATTTAACTATATTTAAATATTTTTTTCAGTGTTTGGCTTTCAGTTTTGACTTTTAAAAAAATGTGGTGCTCTCTGCATGAGGGAATCCTAAGCCTGGGGCCACCTTGTCAGCAGGCTCCACGTGCTGGGGTTCTTCGTCCTCCCTTTGAAAATCATTATTTGAAGAGTAGTGAAACTTCTTGGTTTTCATCTGGAAACAATGGACTTCTCTGGACAAGGTTTAGAAGTAGGTTTCTAGCCTTCTCTATAAAGCCATGAGTGCTCATGCAGAACTACTGCCTCAGCAGGGATAAATGGACTAAAGCACACAATGTTCTGCACAAAGATGTAACCTCCTATTTCACAGCTATGAGCAGTTGTCAGTGTAAACTCTACCCCCCCCAGCCCCAAACAAATCAATTTCTTTGGAAGGATCAATAAAGTGAGTTAACACACATCTGCATGCTTTTAACTGTAGATCACTTCCAAAATTTATTTTATTTTATTTTCATTAAACAAGAAACTTGAACATTACAAAATCGTTTAATAGAAGCTTACAATTCAGTTAGTGGCATTTTAAGAGACCCATATTTCAACTCCAACTGGAGTTTTGCAGCAAAACAACATTTTTCCCCTCAGCAATTTAAAATGCCTGTTTCTGAGGCCAGAAGTTGTGTCTCCTGTGCTTCAGTGTCTGGTCTAAAAGACTGACATGACAATTTATTGTAATTTTTGTTCTCTATTGGCCAGATAGCACTGCTGAGACTCACAAAGGAGTGTCTCCTTCCAGTAGCACCTTCAGTTTGAATCAGCCCTTGGAATGCAAACTGAGATGTAGTTCAGTGCACTTGGATATAACATTCAGTAATTCTTAGTCCCAGCAGAGTATATATTTAGGAATAGTTCAGTGCTTAAAAATAAGTACTGTTGAACTTGAGTCAATAGGGACTGATTAATAATATCTCAAGTATTGTTATGCTGCTCTTCTATGTGACCTTGTTGTCCTTCCTTTCAGTGAGGGAGCTGCTAGATCAGAAAACAAATAAGTTGAGAGTATTGCAGTGTTCAGGGCCAGACATTGATGGTTTGCAGTTCATCATCAGTATCTGGATGGATACCCAGTGCTGATCTGTCAATAGCATAGATGTCACACTCTAGTGTGACATGCCTGCCTTGGTGACTGCTAACCATACATCTCTATTGCATTACATCGATGCAGAAGCTGCAAACATCTGTGTACTGCAGAATTGCAAAGCACCCTATGGAGTGAGTCCACATCTTGGGCAAAATACCAACGTTCTGGAGTGTTGTGGGCATGCCTCTGAGAAATAAACCAGTTTACATTGGCTCTTTTCATCACAATATGATGAGCAAATCAAAGTATGACACCTGAGCATGGAGTAGCCTGTTGATGGAGACACAAAGGGTCACATCTTCTTTTTGTTTTTCTTTAATAGTAAAATGTAACATGAACATCCAGGAAAGAACCATTAAAGGATATTAAGATACTTCTACAATGACTGGAGCATTCTAAACATTATTGCCTGGTCATTTAGAGTTGTCTCAGGGCTC
>VXBZ01012066.1:100882-103382 GCA_013399135.1 Heliornis fulica | reverse complement strand
CCTTCACCTACCTTCCAACTTCAGGTTTTATCCTGAGAATAGGGAAGCAGAAAATACACGTGGAGTTTGTGAATTAGCTTATTTAAGAAAAAAAGTTACACAGAATACAGCAGGTTTCTGATACTGAGCACTCCAGAAACAAGCAAATTCAAATAGTTCCTTTCTCTTCTCTACTGTTAGCTCATTCATGTTATGTATTGTTTACTCTTCAGGTGAAACAATGTGTGAAACATTTATTTAACAATTTACATCTAACAATAACAAATATTTACCACTATTTATATGGGGAAGTAAAGGAATAGGACTATACAATTTCCTGATTCAGAGATCCTCTGAATAATGGGGTGTTCATTTTTAAAGAAGCTATTTTATTTTTTTTTTCCAGAAAGCATTCATAGACCTTACTTTTGACCAGCTATTATGCACTTGGCAATTGCTTCTTCCTGAAGAACAAAAAATGGATCAAGGACAGTCTTTACTTCTTTGATACTGTGATTTGACAATAAATGGCCAAGACACCTTCTTGCTGCAGAATTTCCATATCTCTGGGTGCTTGATGTCCATGACAGGACTTTGTCATCTCTTGGCAGTGTGCCTGCACAATCTCTTTATTTTTACTTTAGAAAAATGGGAAAAGAGAGGATAAATGAATAGAAACACCTGGTATTAATTAACTTATAAAAGCTATTCATTAACTCAATGTCACTTTCTCAATTTCTCCAAAATCTTCCTCTGAAACAGATTAGACTCTCACTGGCTGGTTTTTTGTTTGGGTTTTCTTTCTCTATAAAACTGGATTTTCTGACTTTGATTCATGTTTGGCCAATCCTCACTATTTCTGCCTGAGTTTTATGAACCTCCAAGGTTTTTGATGGCAGTCAGATGTTCATTAGCATCCTGACCTCCTACTGAAATTCCCTTTTATCAACCTTGAGAGCACTGATTCTCTGGCTTTGCTTCCCTGAGCTGAGATGGTACCTTTGTTTTTAGTGATACAACCAATTCTGTTTCTTCTAAGAGGTATAGAAGCACCTAGAAACTTTTAAGATGGTGAAGTGCAAGCTTCTTCATCCTCAGCTATCACCAAGAAGGAAAGAACTAGACTTACATAAGTGCCATACTCACTTGTGTACCCTCCTTGGACTGCATCATATGTCATACTGCACTAATTGATCCAATACACATAGTCAAACGCAGGAGAAAGTTCCAGTAGGTCAAGGGAGTGACCCTTGGTGGAGTGACTGGTCAAGTGATTCTGCTCCTCTGCTCTGGTGAGACCACACCTGGAGTACTGTGTCCAGCTCTGTGGTCCCAGTAGAGGAAGGACCTGAAGTTGGAGCGAGTCCAGGGGAGGGCCACATTGGTCAGAGGGCTGGAGAACCTCTGCTATGAAGATAGGCTGGAGAGTTGGGCTTGTCCAACCTGGAGAAGGCTCCAGAGAAACCTTATTGAGGCCTTTCAGTATGTAAAGGGGGTCTACAGGAACGTTAGCAGGGAACTCATTATCAGGGAGTGTAGTGGTATGACAAGGGCTATTGAGTTTAAACTAAAAGGTTAGATTTAGACTAGATATTAAGAAGCAATTTTTTATATGAAACTGGTGAGGCACTAGAACAGGTTTTCCAGAAAAGTTGTGTCTGCTCCCTCTCTGGCAGTGTTCAAGGCCAGGTTGGATGGGGCTGTGGGCAACCTGGTCTAATGGAGAGTGTCTCTGCCCATGGCAGGGGAGTTCAGACAAGAAGATCTTTGAGGTCCCTTCCAACCCAAGTCATTCTGTGATTCTGTAAATCATAAATGCTAGATCTGAATGCTCAGACCTCCTGAGGAGAGGATTTACTCATGGAATAGGAAGCCAGGCTCAGTGCCATCAATCACCTGAGGCTCCTTGCTTTTCTGAATGCTGGTGTAGCACCAGTGGGAGTCATCTCTGCTGTAGACTTCAATTATGTCTTGATATTCTTGTTACTTTTGCAAACTGAGGAAGGCTGTAAACTATTTTGGGTGTTCCAAGGAATAATTTGTTGCAATATAATTCTTCTAAAACAAACCAGTTCTTATGTTCCTGAAGGATTGATTGTGACTAGAAGTACCTTAGAAGGCTGGTTGCAGGCAGGAGAAATGGTGTGTTACTCAGTCTGCAACAGTTCCTAGTATGCCAAGAAGCAGAAAACTTGAGAAATGGTAAATCCAGCAAGTTAGTAGGTAGGAAATGTACATGGTGCTGTGATGAAATAGAAGCTGGGCAGTTCTGACTGCTCTGGAAGTCAGACACCCAAATTCCTTCTTGAACTCACTCACAAAACCAGATTATCTGTGTCCTGTTTCAATATCCTGACCAGAAATCTGTCATTAGTAATTAAATATCATCCTGGAACTGATTATCACTATCTCACATGTGAGTTAAGAATATTTACTGGTGTGATTTGACCCTGACTGGAGGCCAGACTCCCACCAGAGCTGCTCTATCACTCCCCTCTGAGCTGGACAGGGGAGAAAATAC
>VXBZ01012066.1:67098-90881 GCA_013399135.1 Heliornis fulica | reverse complement strand
ACCTACAGCTACTTCTACCTGACTTTTGATTCAGAGAAATATAGGAAAAAAAACATTTTGGAATTTGAAGGGTTAAATAGAACAAACTGTCTCCACAGAAGTCCATGCCCTTTAACTACCCTTTTTCATGCATCCAGAGTGTGTTATTACACATGCCAAAATCACACAAATTCCAAAGGTTTTGCATTTTTGAACCACCTCACTTACGCTCCAAAGGAATGTGCTGGCCCAAATATTGGAATGTGAAATTCTTTCTTTTTTCTTCCCTCTATCCTTTTTTTTTTTTTTTTGCTGTTGGTTATTCATGTGCTAGATAGACAACAAAGGGAAAAAAAAAAAAAGAATGGTGAGGAGGTTAATTTCAGCCTTCCAAAAGTTTAAATGTTTGTTCAGATTTTATTTCTACCTTAGCCAAAGTCTCCATGGCTTAAAAATATCTGTACTGGAAATCCCATGAGAAAAAATGTTACTTGTAAAAACACTCAGGCAGTCTTCTTCCATTTCCACTGGAAATATTATTAATGTTGTCTTAGTCATAGTATTTTTGCACTGTTTCTTCTGGTCCCAGACTGAGGAATTAGTGCAGATATGCATGAAATTGAAGAAACATTAAATTAGCTGTATGCACTCAATTATCATAAAATCTCCATCTGCTTTTTCTGGTGAAGTCTTGGGCTGCTCCCTGTGTTATCTTAACTATTTCATCCATTTCTGATATTTGTCCACGTTGTCAAGATCCATCTGTCAGTTTTTGGATCCTGGTTATACTTGAGGCTTTAAATTCTTTGTGGATTAAAGAAAACGGAGAAAACCTCTGTAAAATGGGCTTGACTGATTGACTAGACTTGATTTTGGCTTCTATATCAAACTAGAATTTCCACATAAAAGGATTTAAGTGTCTTTTAGATTTCTGTGATTTGGTTTGCTTCTAACACTAAATTCTCCCCATCATTTTAAACATAGTTCTCTTAATCTCTCCATGCTTCTCCTACTGTTCCTCTCTGTGGGCATTTTAACAGGGTTTAAGCCTGCAGGGAAAAAAATTACACACAAAGGCCAAATTACAGCAATTCAGGTCTTTCACTTTTCAGTACATTGTGTTTCAGACTAAGCAGAAGGTGATTTTGTAATCCCATTTGCCATGTCATGTCCAGCCTGGAGAAGAGGAGGCTCCGGGGAGACCTTCTAGCGCTCTGCCAGGACCTCAAGGGGGCCTACAAGAAAGATGGGGAGAGGCTGTTCAGTAGGGCCTGTTGTGACAGGACAAGGGGTGATAAAGGGTTTAAAATAGAGGGAGGGAGATTTAGATTGGATCTTAGGAAAAAGTTCTTTGCTGTGAGAGTGGTGGAGCACTGGAACAGGTTGTCCAGGGAGGTGGTGGATGCCCCTGGATCCCTGGAGACGTTCAAGGCCAGGTTGGATGAGGCCCTGAGCAACCTGATCTAGTTGGGGGTGTCCCTGCTTCTTGCAGGGGGGTTGGACTAGATGACCTCTGGGAGGCCCTTCCAACTCTATGATTCTATGATTCTATATCCACCATTTCTGGCTTTAATTTCTTTGTGGTTTTTTTTGGTTCATTTCTTGGGTTTGTTTTTGTTTGTATGCTTTTCTTTTTTCTTTTCTTTTCTTTTCTTTTCTTTTCTTTTCTTTTCTTTTCTTTTCTTTTCTTTTCTTTTCTTTTCTTTCTTTTCTTTTTAGCTTGACCAGGGTTTTTAGAACTCAAAGAGACACTCTGACATCATTTCACAAACAGCACAATCTACTTCCACAAAACAAATTGTCAGTGTTGAGCAGGCAGGTCCGAGTCATCAGTAGTGCTGTGATTCCAAAACTCGTTCTGTCTCATGAGAATGTGCTGACTGTAGAATATCAGTTGGAGCAAGAGAGGAGCAGTAAAGACCCACTCAGGAAACGAGCCTGTCTTCTGTGAAAAACAAGTGAAAACCAGATAGACTGAGAGATTCTTAACAAGGGCCTCTCGTGGTGTGGAAGTGAGGAGCTGTTGACATGCGTGAGGAACCTGGTGTGGTTTCACACCAGGATGGATGGATGGATGGATGGATGGATGGATGGATGATGGATGGATGGATGGATGGATGGATGGATGGATTATGGATGGATGGATGGATGGATGGATGGATGGATGGATGGATGATTGGATGCATGGATGATGGATGATGGATGATGGATGGATGGATGGTGGATGGATGGATGGATGGATGGATGGATGGATGGATGGATGGTGGTGATTCCTGCTTGCATATTTATTCTGCTTTCTCTCTGAATTACTGACTTCAGAAGGTGCAGAGGAGATATAAAAGATGATGGGTGTTCCTATGACCTCATCTGAAAACTTCATATTGTCAAGCTGATTTTTTCTCTCTATATACTACATCACTGTTCTCCTGAAGTGGTCTGTTAAAAACATACTGTACCCATAACAAACTGTTTTTAACAGCTGCTGTGTATGTGGATGTAAGGACAGCATGGTCAGGACCCTCACATAAGAAATGAATAGGTCACTGACACATATTTTCCCTGACTGGCAGAGCACTTACAAAAAAAAAAAGAGTTTGATCAGAAGTCAGTACAGACAATATAATATGGGACAATGCTGTGAGCTGAAAGGAAATAAATTGGAGCTTATGGCTGTTCATTGTAAGTACAGAACAAACTGATCATTAAAAAAATATGTCAATTTATCTGTTTTATTTCTTAATTTTTTTGCTTTTCAAGGTAGAAGCCAGAAACTGTAATGGAGTGTTGTTGACAAAATGTGTGTGGATGCAAAAGATTGAAATATTATGGTCAAGTTACACAGAGAGTCACAATCCCTGGTTGAGTTGTAGATCCATGTGCAGCATCCACTGAAACAATTACCTGGTACAAGTGTAAGAAAAGATGCATCAACTCTCAGCATGTGTTCAGTTGAGAGCCAGAAAAAACACGTTCATGCCAGTGTGAACCATAGTTCAAAGAGCTGGAAAATTCAAAAGACTTTGCCTGAAAGTTTCCACTATTGTTTTTGCTAAAAATACTTTTGTTTAAACTAGAAGTATACCTTATTATAAAGTACACCTTTTCACATTTCTTTTGATTTAACAAAAAAAAAATAATTAAATGTCATGTTTTTCTGTACTAAATGAGCATGCAGTAAAATAGTCAGATAAAAGGCCATATTTAACATCAACCTTTTTCTAGTTTACTAATCTAGCTTTAAACCATTAAATATGTGTTCACCCTCATCAGTGTGAACCATGTCTCCACTACAGAAGTCAAATAAAGAGAAATGCAATTTCTAAATTAGAAAGTTTTCAGGGAGGCTAAAAAAGAGCTGAACCTGATTCCCTTGACCACCATAATCAAAGAAGTGGAGTTGAATTACATGGCTCTAACAGCCATTAGTATCATAGTAGTAAAAACAGACCCTTCAGAGTGTTCTTCACTCACATCAACACTACAACTGGATGAGATGAACTGGCAGCTCTCCTTCCTCTTGTACACAGTTCTCTAGAGAGTTGTCAGGGGGGTTTTTTAAACACCCATATTTTTTAGGAAATTATCCATATATGCAGTGTACTCTGTGCATTTTAAAATACTGCCTTCTATTCATTCTAATATTCTAACTCTAATCAATCTATGATTCCTCTGTGACATCAGAACTGAACTCTTTGATCACTACAACTTCACATCCAGTGCACCCCTCACGTGCCCTCTTGGGCACAGTGACCATGGAATTGGAGAGTTCTCTGTTCTCAGAGATACCAGGGGGGTGTCACACAGCAAAACTGCCACCTACCCTTCCTACCCTCCAGCAGATCCACACTCCCACCCAGTTTGGTGTCATCTGCAAACTTACTGAGGGTGCACTCAATCCCCTCGTCCACATCATCTGTGATGATGTTGAACAGACCTCCACACCTGGAGTACACTGTGTGGTTTTGGGCACCACACTATGGGAAAGACACTGAGAGGGTGCAGGGAAGGACAGCTGGGCTGGTTAGAGGTCTGGAGAACATCTCCTGTGGGGGGAGGCTGAGGTAGCTGGGGCCATTTGGCCTCCAGATCAGTTGCAGGGCAATTATTGCTCCTACCTGTTGTAGTGGTTGTTGTAGCAGCAGATGTTGGTCTCTTCTCCCTAGTAATTACCAACAGGACAAGAGGGAACAGGTTCAAGTTGCACCAGGGGAGGTTCAGATTGGATATCAGGAAAAAGTCACCAACAGTGTTGGAGCAGAGTGCCCAGGCAAGTGGTGGGATTGCCGCCCCTGGAGCTGTTACAAGGATGGGTAGAGGTGGCACTTCAGGAGGTGCTTTAGAAGACACAGTGGTGTAGAGTTGATGGTTGGACTTGATCTAGAATATCTTCTCCAACCTTGATGATTCTATGGCAAATCTCATGGGCTGGGATTCTTTTTATATTCTAAGCAGCACTTAGATTATAAAAACCACAATGCAACTTCTCCTGGAGCCACACCATCCCTCCCCCAGTTAGCCCCCTTTCATACTGAGTGAAATCATATGCCATGGAATATCCTGTTTAACTAGTTTGGGTCACTTGTCCTGGCCCTGGCCCATCCCAACTGCTGGGTGAAAATTAACCCTATCCTAGCTGAACCCAGGGAACTGGGTGGTAATGCATATCAGGGGAGAAAACTCGGAAAAGGGATTGAACATATGAGCATTCTCATGTATTATGAGTTTAGACCCTTGCAAGGGTACAGAACTAATCAAACTCTTTGGAATTTAGGGAAAAGAAGATAGGGAAACTTGGAGGAAAATACCTTAATAACAGTTAAAAGCTATTTATCTGATTGGATCAGTCCACTCTTTGCGTGACTGCATATGTGCTTACATCCTCATTTCTGTGTGTGTGGGTGCAAAAGTTTAGCCCTGTATCAGAAGTCTATTTTGGGATGAGTAAGCCTTGTGCAACTTTTTAAAATTACATATATTTAAACAACTTGTTTACCTACTTTGTTATGAAATTCTCTGCAAGTCAAACTCTTTGTTGAGAAAGTAGCTTCAGTGCTGATCAAGGGAATCAAACACACAGAAAACATGGAAAGGCCATTTTCTTCTAACTTTTCTTTTAGCCAAAATCTAGGAATAAACATTCATCTATGAACAATAAAGCTTAAAGTCAAACCAAATGCAACTAATTTCTGTAAACACCATAAAACAGGATCCAAAACTTTAAACCATTAAATCACAAATTAACGAGCGTAGTGCCAAGCTGGGAAAACACAGAAAGATTCGAATTCCATCCTTTCCAAATTTATTTTCACTCTGAACTCCAAATGGCACTTGAATCTTCAAGAACAGCAAGTATTTTACAGCATTTATTGTTGGAAGGTGATCAAGAGGATGTAGCTTAGCCTTAAGAGACACCTGAGGTTAGACCTTCAAAGAACAAACTACTGGCACTGTCAGCAAGAACACAAAAGTAAAATGTCTAGTGAAAAGGCTTTGAGTTATATTTATTTTCTAAGTATTTTATGTCCAAAAGGAAACAGAAGAAAAATAAAAAAAAAATGTACTTAGTGGACACTTTCACATGTATGGCATTTCCACTCATAACCTGTGTTTGCTTTCTCTTTTACTCTTGTTTTGGTTTGGTTTATTTTCAATTTAAAAGATTAGAGATGTTTCTAAACTTGGAAGTTTAAGGAAAAAAAAAATGACACTGTTGGCAGTTGTTTGCTTTCTTTAATTTGACCTTGAAAAAAAAAAAAAAGCATGTTTCCTTCATTTTGCATGTTTATTGAAGTGTTTATTTGTATTTGCTGTACCTGTAGGATTGGAGCCTTATTTCAGGCACAAATAAATTCAAAGAATTGTTCTACATAACTAGAATAAGTGTTCAGCAATGTACCAGCTGCAGTTTGGCTGAGATCCACCAAGGACATGAAGGTCTTCTATGAACTCTATATGTGTTGTTTAAGTTTCCATACAAGTTTGCTGACATTTCAGGGTTGTGGTCAAGGTGCACCACCACCACCACGTGCTGTATCCATCCCATGGATGTGCTTTGGCATGGTGGGGCTCTGGAGTAGGACAGCGCTGACCAAGCCAATCACTGATGGTCTTAGCACCTCTGTGGATCACATTTAAGACAAAAAAAAAACCCAAAAAACCCCCAACAAGCTGCTTGGAAGATGCTGTGACCAACATTGGAGGAAGTCCCTGGGGGACTTTCACTTGCAGCCCCTGGGGAGACACAGAGTTGTCCATGTTGAAACATGTGTTCAGGGGGGCCCTTGTGACTACTCCTGGGTTGGAGTAGTCTGGGCCTGAGAGACTGGGAGATACTCTGTGACTGTACCCCATAGAAGTGACCCATACTGGGCCAGTTGCCTTCATAATTTCTTTGGAACTTGTAGTGGAAGGGCCACATGTCGAATTTGATCTCTGGGGATGCTCCTGAAACAGCACGATCCTAAAAGAGTGGGGAATCCTCCTCTGGGTGAAAAGCAGCGATAATCCATAACAGAGAAGCTGGTTTAGTCTGAAAGGAAGGAACACTTATTCTGCTCTAGGTCAGACAGAGACAAATCTAGTCTTACATCAAAAAGATACTCCTTAGATTATTGTTTCCAGAAGAAAGGGTACTGCAGAAGTCAAGCTGGAACCTTGGAGTGCATGTAGGTAATGGGAAGACAGGGCTTTGTGAGACTTGACATCTCTGCATGTGAACAACTTTCCACATGACCATATCCCACATGAGCAAAGTCCTTGGTGGATGAGAGGCTCAACACGGCCGACAATGTGCTCTGGCGGCCCAGCAGCCAACCGCACCCTGGGCTGCATCCAGAGGAGCGTGGCCAGCAGGGCGAGGGAGGGGATTCTCCCCCTCTACTCTGCCCTCGGGAGACCTCACCTGGAGTACTGGGGCCAGTGCTGGAACCCCCAACATGAGAAGGACATGGAGCAGTTGGAGAGGGTCCAGAGGAGGCCACAAAGATGATAAAGGGGCTGGAGCACCTTTCCTACGAGGACAGGCTGAGAGAGTTGGGGCTGTTCAGCCTGGAGAAGAGGAGGCTCCGGGGAGACCTTCTAGCGCTCTGCCAGGACCTCAAGGGGGCCTACAAGAAAGATGGGGAGAGGCTGTTCAGTAGGGCCTGTTGTGACAGGACAAGGGGTGATGGTGTTAAAATAGAGGGAGGGAGATTTAGATTGGAGATTAGGAAAAAGTTCTTTGCTGTGAGAGTGGTGGAGCACTGGAACAGGTTGCCCAGGGAGGTGGTGGATGCCCCTGGATCCCTGGAGACGTTCAAGGCCAGGTTGGATGAGGCCCTGAGCAACGTGATCTAGTTGGGGGTGTCCCAGATGACCTCTGGGAGTCGCTTCTAACCCTGATCATTCTCTGATTCTATGATCCTTGGGCCTGCCACCCACTGAGAAATAGTTTGGAGTGACTGCAGCTAGTGCTGGTATATTGTGATAGAGCAGAGGAGGGAAAGCAAAGGAAGAAGGGGGAGGTCAGCAGCTGTAGATATGACTCTCCTGTTTGACACAGCAGTTATTTCTGAACGTAATCTAATCTAAAGTCTACTCTAATTCCCAAACAGCCCAGCTTTGCAGAGAGCTTGTGCTACCTGAAGCCATAACTCCTCAGACTAATTGATCACAATTAGTCTGAGCAGTGTAACATCCCGTTAGCAGGCTGAGGCGCTCGGGTGACAGGCGGCGCTGCAGGCCGGGGCTCGGCCTCTCCTCTTCTGCCTCTTCACAGGAGCCATTGAAAGCTCCAGCCACAGTGCAGTCAGAAAGAGATGAAATGCAGGAACATCTAAAATGAGCTGTTTCCACAGTGCTTGTGTGCCTAGGTCCTGAGAGAGATGAACTGGTTATACCAGTAGGATGCTACTGACTGTGGGTGGTGGAGTTCCAAGACCATAACAGCAGACAACCCCTTCCTTGGGTGTCTCTGGTAGTTTTAGTGACATGTGAAAAGTGGAAATACACCATCTTCTAGGACCTGCTCAAAGGTCACCCCAGTAAAAATTCCATGGAGGCTTTCTTGACACCATTGGCATGTACACTGCCATGGCCAATGTACATTTAGAGCAGGGAGGACAAAATCTTGCCACTGTAAATGCTGTGAGGAACCTGGTCAGAGAAGATGTTCCTATGTCTTCAACTACCAAGCTAATCTTTGAGAAACTTCAAAAGATAATGGATGAAATTTAAACTGGCTATACAAAGTCTTATTTGTTTTAAATCTATCTGTGGTGTTTTCAGAGGTGCTCCTCAGGTCTCAGGGAAAGTGTTATGAGGAATTATGAAAAATTACCTAATAAACTCCTCCATCATGCTTTACAGATTTCTTTCTCAACCCTAAGGAGCCCTAAACAATGGAACAGCAGTTGATAAAGCAGCTGGTGTTTTACATTTCATAATACTCATTATCTTTATTTTTGACCTATAGTCCTACTGTATAGAAAAGTTCACCTCTTTAGGATAAAGTGAGCAATACTGAAGGGAACTTTTAACAGAACTTTAAAATGCTACCAGAGCTTTAAGTATAAAAAGATGTCTGATCATTCCAACTCAACTGAAACCCAGTCTTATTTGCCTATAAGATTTCTTAATCTGTAAACCACTTAAGCAAACAGCTGGGAGGAGAGGAATTTTGTTGCATGCCTTAAGATTCAACATGCTCAACGTCCAGATGACTGTCAAAGATTAGTCATAGAGACTCTGTGCCTAAATACAAGGGCAAGACCACGTTCTCCCACACGCTGCTTTTTCAATTTTTATTTTTAGAGTTTAAATTCTGCAAGATCTACCTACTTACCTAACAGTCAGCTGTGTGGGGAACTTCTCAGCTGAGCTGCATCACCATCTGAATAACTGGGATTTAGATAGGGCAGCCCATGCTCCTGGCAAGGCGTGTGTGTTTTGATGAGTGTGCAAAACTGAAGATAGGAGCCAGGAGTATGAGGACCAAAAGAGATATTTTGAGAATTTAATTGGCTTTTGTGCTGCTTAATGAAAACAAGGACAGGTGTTTATGCAGCGAGCTTCCTCACCAGATGTACAATAAAAGGGGAGCCTTGCTGAAGGCTGGAGCACAAGATGGCTGCCGACCTGAGGTAAAGCTTCTCCTGAACTCATCTCGGTGTGCTGAGCTCTTTCCCAATCGCTGACACCCCTTGCTTCTCTGACACAACTGCAGATTTCTACTTGCTCAAATGATTTCATAGTGTCATACCCTGAAAACCACACTGAACCAGTAGAAACGTTGAGTTAACAAAAAGAAAATACCAAGAAACAGCTTGTTTGGCAAAATAATCTGAGGGTCCTAAAAAAATCTGTGGGGTTTCTAAATCTGAGTAACAAGTAGCAGGCAAAGGGTGGCTGATTTGTGACACTGCTGCTCCTTGCTGGCTCTGCAGCAGTAATACTGCTGCATCATGACCAAATAAGCTCTAGCCAGCTAGATCTGAGGCTTTGCATCCCATAAATCAGCCTGTTGCAGCAGTAAGCTCAAATGAAGATAGTAGCACTGGAAATTGTTTGATTTCCTTGTGGTGAGCTCTACAATGTCATCAGTTCCTGTAAATATCTGCCCAAGAGGCAGTTGGATCATTCAGGGAGGAAAAAAAAAAGAGCTCCTGGTTAGATTTCTTTTACTGCTAGTGCAGACACATATATCATCTGTAAGATACACAGGTTTCCTGGCCTAAGGAACAAGTAGTTCCTTGAGGGCTGGTACTGAGGAAACATGGTTTCCTATTGAACAAAGGTCTGAGTAATGCTTCCCCTGCTTCCAAGGCTTCTCTCAGCTGTCTATTTACTAGTGGCTAGTAAAGGGGACGGACCTACACTGACTCCATCCCTCGTGCCTTCTTGCAGACTTTCCCACAGTTAGAAAATAACCAGTCTTGCTAGCTCATTATGGATAAATAACTTGAAAAGTTTCATTATTTTCAAGGTATTGTCGTTTGATTTTAAAATTTCCCTGATATTTTTTAAAATCCTTTCTAAAAAAAATAAATTGGAAGGCAAACACATACATGAGCTGTTTCCACAGAACAGGATAAAAAATAGCTTTAATTTATGAGAAAAAGGTCTGGCTGGTAGTTACACCAAATAATTTTCTAACAAGTGTGACTGCTCTGCTGGAGGTTTTAGAACAAGTCAACATTGTATGGAAAGGTGGGATTGGGGGACTTAAATTTCAAAAAGTTTTTCGAAAGTTCATTCACTAAAGGCAGATGAAAGGAACCTCATCACCACAGAATGGTGTCTTCTTGTGGATGAGCAACAGCAGAAAAATAGGAAATAAAAGGTAGGATTAGGAAGGTCTGGTTTTACAGTGAGAAAGGTTAAAGGAGACATTCTGTCCTATCCTGGGATGACTTCTGGGGTCTGTATACTTGGATTGTACATAGCCAAGTGGAAATTGTGAGGTGACAAAGTTTTCAAGTCATGGAAATTATATGAACTGATCACAGAACTGTCTCACAATCATGAGGCAAGGTAATGGCAGGTGCAACCTGAGGGTGATAAATGTAAAACAGTCTCATAATCCTAATTATCTTTGCCCACCACTGGGCTCTATATTACTTGGTACCACTCAGGGAAGAGACCTTGGTATGACAACAGTCTACCTGCTTATAAACATTGCATGGAATGTTGCTTGCTTTAATCTTCTTTATAGAAAGAGAAAAGAGGGTGACTGCTCACACTAGAAATAATTATGCAGATATTAATGTGATTAATATATCTGAGAACAGACAGGATTCTGTCCCTCATCACAATTTAAACATTTGATGACTCAAATCTAGAGTAGGGGGTTTTCTCATGGGGAGAATGTTTGCATCTGGCTGTAACAGATTTTACAATAGTTGACTGTGGACTAGATTACAAATGCAAGTTTCATGTTTTGTATTTAAATATTGGAATTACATTTAGCTGAACTGGAAAGCTGACCATAGTATACCTGGTGCCTTTAAAAAAAAATAGGACAAGCTATAGTAAAATATCAAGGAATAATCATATCAATAACTTATTTAAGCCCCTAAATTTCCCTACATTTTTTTTTTCCTAATAACTGATATAGTTCTTTCAAAAAAGTAAGTTTTTATGTTTAGGGTCCATTATGTCCAATAGGAATTTGAAATTTCACACCCTGCCTTTCCCCACTATTGTTGCTGAGAATTTTACACTGAAGTCTCATTTCTGCCCTATTATGTTACTGTAGTCATTAAATAATAATTACAACTGGTTTTAATCCTCTCTCTCTTCTTCCTAATAACATTTGTGGTAGAGCAAATCCCCTTTTCTCAATCAAAAGAACAATGTCCTCAAAGCAGACACTAACCTGAGTTTCATTTCTAGAATATAGCTGCTCTGTCTCCATGGAATCAGAGGGTCAAATCAGTTGTATCTTTAAGTGCTTAAAGAGTTAAATGAGTCCAATTCAGTGGGATTTTTTTCTGTAAAGACTTTCATTAATTCTTTCACTTCTGATTCAGTAGCATACTCTCCTCCCTCCCACACAGAGCCTGGCCTTTCACTCATTTTAAATGCATTCCCTGAGATGTCTGGGTCAAACATGCTGCCTTCTCCTACCTCTAGTACCAGCAGAGTATGTGATTTAAGCTTTATAAACACTGCAGTGATCACAGCTTGGCCATAAACCTGGCCTAATGGATCTTAAACACTGTGCTTTGGGAAAGTCAGGCATGCTTGATCCTTTACTCAGGTATATTGCTTTGGAATGCAGAATGCAGGGGTATTTGATGGGCCTCATCTGGCAAAATTCAAATTTCATTATTTTTTCTATAGTCCTAAGTGAAATTATTTGCTCAGTGAAGGCTAACTAGCTCTTCACCATTTGATCTTAGTCTCTATCCTTCCCCCTAAAATGTAAAGGCAGCATTACAACATCGAATTTTCCATGTCAGCTCTGAGCAAGGGTCTTATTGCTCAATACTTCCTGTCATTAGTACAGAAACTAGCCCTTGACTCTAAGTATAGCACAAACACAAGAGCCTTCCTGTTTTCTCTGCTGTGACCATTGATCAGGGACAATACCCCTATTCCCAAGACTTGTATATAACACTCAGTAGCTTAGAGGAAGGAGTAAACATCTTATTGAAGCGTGTACTCAGTGCATAGGAACCTCTGTATCCTGACAGCCCTAGATCCTTAGTAGTAAAGCTCTGCCATTACTCTGATGAGGTAGTAAAATGCATTTTCTGTTGGGATATTAAAGGAGTTCTCTAGGGAAGAGTGATTTTGGACACATACTACTGTGAGAGCTGTATGGAGAATCAGGAAGAATGCATGGGAAGAATGACTAGAGGATGGGGTTCAGAGACAGACAAGTAGGTCAGAATTCCTACTCTCACCTGCAGGGTCTTGCTCTGCAGACTGAGATTTGGGATGCTTTAGAAAGAATATCTGTGTCAGATTATGAAGTCTTATTTAACTCAACTAACAACCTTACTATTATCATGCTTTGAGTTCTCAACTTTCTAAAAAAAGCAATCCAAGCCACATTCCCCTGGGAGTTTTGCATGACACTTTGGTTAGAACTTGCTCAGCTGAAGATGGTATCTTAATTCTAAAATAATGTGGGCAAAATTGAAGTGGGAGATAAACTGAACCTATCTTCTTCTAAAACCTGCAGTCTTCATGAAGAAAACCCAAATGCTTTAAATCTTTTGAGTAAATTATCAGGCAAGACCTAAAAACATATATATCAGCAATAGGAAGTGAAACCTAAATATTCAGCCATGAAGAACTGCTTAAATTACTCAACCAACTACATCATCTAGCAGTAGGGGGGTTGCTTTTTATTTTTTCCCCCCAAAGGCCCACATAGTGGGTTGGATGGAGTCTGGTTGGATCTTCTCCAGCTTGAAAGAAGTAGGCTGGGTGGGTGTGGGTGGGTTTCCAGAGAAAAGAGTAATTATTTGGGTTATATAGTACGTTAAAAAGCAGAGGTTGTTTGGAAATTTAGGATTTTTCCCCCCTCACAAGGAGACTGTCTGCTCTCAGTGTTCCCATTCAGCTTGACTGTTGTGTGGCCAGGAGTTAACTTGGCAGACTCCCAGAGGTTTTGTTCATTATGCAAATACCAGGAAGGAAACGGGGATTTTCAGATGGAGATGAGGATTTTCAAAAGAAAATTTGTATTCTTACCTCTCATAGACTCCAGGCATCATTCTGTGGGACAAGGAGAAACATCTCTGAGTATCAGCCAGATTCTAAAGCTTCTTTACACTTGGCCTGTGTTAATTAAATAAGACTCACTGGGATCTTTGCTCTGGGTTGTGCTGGAAAAACTAAATATTTAGCAGCTCTTTGTATGTGTGAGAGGTTGGATCAAATCAGCAAGAACTGTGGACAGCTTAGAGGCATTGCCAACTGTTGTGATAAAATTCTTGTGATATATGTTGATTTTTCCTTATTCCTCATTGCTTGAACCGATCATATTATATGAGAAGTCAGCTTTTGTTTAAAAATAAATACATCTTCTCCTTGCAGTTAAAAGAGATTAAGTAAAAAATTGCATTCAAAAGGTAAAAAAAAAAAAAAAAGGAAGGCAAATTAAAGGCAAACATTTTTATTCAGTGAAACCCCATGATTATGAGGAAAGAGGCTGACTCACTCCCTTTCAGTGCTTGGAGTTGACCGTCCTGTTCTGACACAACACATTACACATCCTCGGATGCAGTGCAGAGGGTGGGAAGTTCAGGCTGAAAGAAACCAGTATGGATCAGAAAATTGTGCTTTCTTTCCTTCCCTTTCACCAAAAAAAAAATGGGAAAACAGGTCATAGGACCTCGCTGCTTCGCTCTTACTCATTTTTTCCCAGATCTAGCAGCGTTCAGATGGAAACCTGGCGTTGAGATTTGGCTTGGTTTATACTTCCAGAAAGAGTTAAACTGTTTTCTTTAAACCAAGGGCTGAAATTCATCCCTCTACTGATGGCAAACAGAAAGGCTTGTGAATCCCTTGCATAAGACCTCGTGCAGGTGATATCCTAATGAAAACGTTCCGAAGGAAAGGAATGGTGAAAGCTTCCTGTGTTTAATGAAATTCAAAACATTCTCAAGTGTGTTTCTTAGTCAGAGGAAGCACTGATCCAAAACCATTATGATTTTGGACTGATTTTTCCAGTTGCAGCTAGGCAAGATGAAGCAGGTGAGTTTTTCCTCTCTACTCAATCGAAATGCTACGCAGCAGCCAGTTGGTTAAAGACGTTGGGTCTCCAGTAATCCATCCCCCCACTCCCCCCATCTTTGCTAAGAGTATGTTAAAGTTTCTTTTTTTTTTTTCTTAAGGTTTAGGTTTCAAGGGGAAAAAAAAAATCATGACAACACCTATCAGAGAGATCAGGAGTGCTGAAAGACCCATAGGATTATTGGTTTTGGTGACAGTATTAAAGGGTCAAGCCTAGAAGGAGGGGTTAAGGGCAGGCTGGTGTTCATGTTATAGCAGCTTTCATAATCCATCAATTATCCAGTTAAGAAACTGCAGTAAAATATGTACTTTATATATTGCCATTGGGCATCTGCCAGTTAACATGGACAGTCTAATAGTTCTAAGAATTGCATGAAAGAAATTGTTAGGGTCCAAAATGTTGAAACTTTAATAATACCTTGGGATCAGAACTGCCTTTGGCCTAACACCACGTACTGTATATTTGTTTTGAGAATTAATCCCATTTCGAGTTTAATGACCAAATGAATATTAACTTGCCTTGGTGCCCCAGCAAAACATGGGATGTTCTGCTCCCACGTGCAAGCAGCTCATGCAGTGTCCATCTGTGTCCAGTTACAGTCTGGTGTTGAGGACTAATTAGAGGTAGGTACCCGAGTGGGAACCCAGAGAGCCTCTCTGCAACGCTGCAGCAGCTGAATTAGACAGCTTAGAATGGGGCCAGAAATTAGAACAAGCCTGTCAGAAGGAGCTGGCACTTGGAGCCACTGATGTCTATCCAGTGAGAAGTACTCAAGGCAGAGGTGGAGAGGCATCTTAGGAGCAACAGCCTGGAGCAGGCAAGACCCCAGGTTTTGGTACTCACCTGGAAAGAGGGAATCTCAAACTGCAGTCCCACTTCCAAGGTCTGCTCAGCAATTTTATTCAATGTTTTATTTATTGTGCATGGAGTTGTAGACTCCTCCATCACCAGACACCTCACTGACCTGAGCAACCTTAACTTATTTTTTTTGCAGAGCAGAAAAGCTTCCAAAAAAAAGAATGGAAGAGTATTCCAATTGTTTGACCTCCCTTCCCTTCTCCATGGGATCACCCCAAGCACCTGTGTGGTTAGGATACTCCAGAGTGATGTGCAGGAGCAATGACACAGTCAGCCATGCCCAGACTCAGGCTGTTTGTCTCATTCTTCTCATGGCCTGCTTGAGACATGCAGGTAGACTCACTGCTGTTCAGTATGTCTCAGTGTAGGACTCCTTTGTACTCCTGATCCCCATTCACCATGGATCATGTCTTACCCACTCGTGTGTCCCCTTTAGAAATTCATGTGACATTTGCAGGGTGACCTGTATGGAAGGTCCCTTGGAGGACTGTGTTCTCCCAAGAGAACAGCCTTACAGGTCAAGCATTTGCTGGCAAATCAACTCAGGAACCAGCTATGAAGATAGCAGGGCTTCAGCTCTGCAAGCATTTTCATGTGAAAATATATGTGGGTTTTCTTTATAATCAATCCATGGACTGATTATCAAGAAAACCCACAAAAGTTTTTTCACAACTACTCTGCCCTCCCAAAGACCAACCAAAACGACCCTAGAGGTTGGATCAAAGTTCATCTAACATTTCCCAGTAGAAACAAAGTTCCTTGCTAGCTACCAGGCAGCACAGATCCTACAGGCCTCTAATCTTGGATATGAAACAACTCCCTTTGAGTCAGCACAGATATAAGTGCTGGAGCTTTGCTGGTGATGATAAAACATACACTGCCATAGGAAAATAAATTCATTTTTTTAGCATCTATGGTTTAGTTCCCTACTTTTGCAGTCTAAACCTGGTTTTGCCTGGTTTCAATACCAGGCAGTAGACAAACCAGGGGTTTTCAGTGGCAACTGGTGCCAAGGCAGAATTTCATAACATTGGGTTTTAACAATCTCTGCTTTTGCTTCTAGTAAAGTTCCCTTACTGATTCCTGAGCTGAAATGCTTGGAATGCAAAAGCTGAAAGGGAAAGCTGAAATTCAAAGAAAAACTGTTTGTCTTGGATTTGTAAGAGTTATAGGAAATTAAAGTTTCCTACTCGAGATGTCACTCAATATAAGGCATAAGCTACCTGACAACCGCCTTTGAAGTAAAATATGTTTTGTAGAAACAAAACAACAATGGTATAAAATATAAAAATATTCCCTCTGAATTAGCATAGCTTCACTTCTTTCTATTTTTAATGAATAATCCCCTGTATCATGTTGCAGAAAATCTGAACATACACTACAGTGGTCAGAAGAAATTTGACTTTGGTGTCTTTGGTGCCATTTTTACAGCATGCCACGTGTTCAGTGTTTCACTTTTTCAACATAGCAGTGACTCAACTTTACACAAGGCTCTGCAGAGACTTCAGCTGATTGATAACTGCAGATAAAAATTCAACTGCCCTCTGCAATCTGGCAAATACCAGCAGCCCTGGTGCAAAAAGGAGAAAGTGCTGGACAGGAGACTGTAAAATGCACCTTCTCCCAAGGAGCAGTTTTGCCCATTTTTCCTCAGGAGGAGAGCAGAAGTACATTTTTATTCTTGGTTGTTGAAGCCTTGGGGGTGAACTCCACAGTCCAGCACAACTGGCAGTTGTCTCTGAGGATAAGCCAAGGCTGGAAGAGCAAAGCTGTTGCACTGTGCACTGGCAGAGGCTGCATGGCTAAACTAGAGTGATGGCAGGCTATGTTATACCCAGCTTTAAATAATAAACCACCTCTTGCTAGAAGTTTAAAAAAAAAATAATTAAACAGGAGTGTAGGACTTACATCAACACAAAGTTTCCATACACAGGGCTGATCAAGAGGTATTTTTTACTTAATACCCCTCAAAAAAGTTAAATGAGAAAGTATTTTTACATGTGTTTACTAGGTTTCAACCATTTTTCCTGAAGCAAACAGTATGGATTATTCATTAAAGCACTTTAAATAAATTACAGAAGTGATTTTTTTTTCCTTGCCTAGCTAAATATTAAGGTTCTCCAGTCATTTTTACCTAGTCACAGTTGAAGCAGTGACCACAGTGTAGAACAAATGAAACGTGGACTGACTAATATCTTTGTGTTTCCATTGAGCTCCAGCAACTTTGAGCTTTCACTGTTACCTTCAAAATTAAAGGTAATTAATTAAAATTACATTAAATTATATTAGAAACTGAAATTGAAGATGTAAAACATTTTGTCTCTGATATAAATACAGTTCCAAAAAGAGTTGCCTTCCTACTTCCATTGTACTCAAGCTTAAAACAAAGTATTATTAAAACAAAAAAATAAATCTACATGTGCTTAAAAGACCATCCATGCACAAACCCAGGGGTTTCACTGCAAGCATCCAAATCTCTTTGACACTAAGGAGCAATATCAGTAAGACTATAATTAGCTAAGATACCTGTCTTTCACTCCTGTGCTTGGTCTGGAAATCTGGAATGCAGGAAACATACTAAGGTCAGCAATTAAAAATGGAAGGGAAATCTTAATGAAAATTTGCTGCCAGAGCAGACATTTTGAAAAGATAAGATTCTATGATTGTGAGGGAATCACAGAATCATAGAATGCTTAGAGTTGGAAGGGACTCCCAGAGGTCATCCAGTCCAACCCCCCTGCAAGAAGCAGGGCCACCCCCAACTAGATCACGTTGCTCAGGGCCTCATCCAACCTGGCCTTGAACGTCTCCAGGGATCCAGGGGCATCCACCACCTCCCTGGGCAACCTGTTCCAGTGCTCCACCACTCTCACAGCAAAGAACTTTTTCCTAATCTCCAATCTAAATCTGCCTCCCTCTATTTTAAACCCTTTATCACCCCTTGTCCTGTCACAACAGGCCCTACTGAACAGCCTCTCCCCATCTTTCTTGTAGGCCCCCTTGAGGTCCTGGCAGAGCGCTAGAAGGTCTCCCCGGAGCCTCCTCTTCTCCAGGCTCAACAGCCCCAACTCTCTCAGCCTGTCCTCGTAGGAAAGGTGCTCCAGCCCCTTGATCATCTTTGTGGCCTCCTCTGGACCCTCTCCAACTGCTCCATGTCCTTCTTGTGTTGGGGGTTCCAGCACTGGCCCCAGTACTCCAGGTGAGGTCTCCCGAGGGCAGAGTAGAGGGGGAGAATCCCCTCCCTCGATCAATGCAGTGAGTGCACATTTATTTTGATGAAAAATCACTTATCCACTTGGTTCTGCTGCTTTGGAGAAAATGTTAGAACTGGTTTTATATGATGGTCTGTTGCAAAACATCTCTTGGCTTGACTGGTTTTTTCAGTGCCTGCATGGTGATAATGTGTGTTGATTATGACAAGTCATTTGCCTGTTCTTTTTCATTTACATTACAACATACAGAACTGTTTAGTTACAACACACACACAAAAAGTCTCATTTAGTAAAGTAAGAAAAGATTTTTAATATTAAGTAAGTGTTCTCAATGCTTTCCAAATTAAAAAAAACCAAATAAAAACTATAAAATAAATAGTATAGATTGACTACTAAAACATACTGCTTGACATCCATAATATGACATAGCTTAATATTCACTTTATATAACCAAAATATTCATTGAAACAAAAATTGCCTTCTCATTATTGAAAGATCTTTTAAAACTGAAACATTGCAAATGCTTTTCTTGCCAAAATTCCTTTCTCCAGGAAATACTGAATGTGGAACTCGGAGAACAGTTCCTAAATGCTGGTATTTTTTTGAAACAGAAAGACCAACTTTGATCTCTTCTGTAAAGAGGAGCATACTGATTGTGTGTGGTCCAACCTCTGCAGAGGGTGGGAGTGGATGGATGTTCATTTGAAGACCCTCCCTGCTCAGGGAAGCACCTCCCAAGTGATGGCAGGGTTAGCCTTGAAATTCCCTGCTGGACAAACACCTTCTAATTCCCATGTGCCTTTGGAGCAGAGCTCTGACCAGTAACTAAGCATGACTGGCAGGTGGCATGCCTCTAAAGAGGGGCTCAGGAGTAAGAAGGGTTAAAGGCAAACTGCTGACATGGCAGATTCTGCCCAGGGACTGTGTTCTGGACTTGCTGTTGGTTCACATACCGGCACAAATGTATTGAAGATGTTCCTCTGTCTCCATTTGCCTCCCACAGCTTTATCCTGGTGGGGAAACTGAGGCAGCGTGGCCTGGAGGGTGCAGTAGTGAGGTGGATGGAGAGCTGGTTGGAGGGAAGAAGCCAGAGAGTTGTCATTAATGGGGCAGAGTCTGGCTGGAGGCCTGGAACCAGTGGAGTCCCTCAAGGGTCCGAACTGGGACCAGTACTGTAAGAAGCAGCCAGCATGCCCAGCAGGGCAAGGCATTATTACTCTAGAGCCTGAACTAGTTTTCACTCACCTGGGGCATCAAAGATGAGTTACACTCTTCTTCCAGTTCCAGAACTTCACAGAACTGTGTCTTCTGTTTACATTTCTCCTCTCATAACCCCCAGGGCTGCCAACACCTTTCCTACCTGAGGCAGGAGCCATGAGGAGAATCCAGGGAGGGCTCAGGTGGGTTTTAGCAGGACAATTCTTTCATGGTCTGCTTAAGGACCTTACAGGGCCTCCTTTGAGCTACCTCTTGCTGCTGTTACCCCTGTTTAAGTACAGTGAGGGCAAGAGAGGCGAGATGGTGTAGGAAGGAGTGTGAAAGACTGCTTTGGAAAAAGGAGAACTGCCAGGAAACAGACGTTTCTGGATATTTTATTTGTTCAGGCCTTGTAGGCTTTGTCCATAGCTACTCTAATATCATGGATTTACTTGAATTTCCAATGATGAATAGTTCCATTTCACATGAACTCCTTTTTTATCTATAGGGGAATATAATAATTTTGCCCTCTGGGAAGAGTGAAATGCTAAATTAAAATCTATCCATTCCCTCTTGCATATTTTTGAATAAATCATTCCCTAAAACAAATGCATATAATGCTTCTAATTACCTTGCTAAAATACTCTGTCCAGGTTTACTGTCTTAGATCATAGAATCATGGAATCATAGATTGGAGGTTAAGGCTGGAAATGACCCCTAAGATCATCCAGTCCAACCATTAACCCACCACCACCAAGTCTACCCTTAGACCATGTCCTCAAGCACCGCATCTCCCCGTCTGTTAAACCCCTCCAGGGATGGGGACTCAACCCCCTCCCTGGGCAGCCTGTCCCAATGCTTGAGGACTCTCTCAGGACACAAGTTCTTCCTAAGATCCAACCTCAATTTTCCCTGGTGCAGCTTGAGGCCATTTCCTCGAGTTCTGTCGCCTGTTACTGGGGAGAAGAGACCAACCCCCACCTCACTGCAACCTCCTTTCAGGGAGTTGTAGAGAGCAATAAGGTCTCCCCTCAGCCTCCTCTTCTCCAGACTCAGCACCCCCAGCTCCCTCAGGCTCGTTAATTCACTACTGGGAATGCTGGGCTCACTCTGGTCTAATTGGCAACTGGCATCAGTGCAGCATGAAGAGCAGCTGAAAGTTTATCAAGAGGACCTACTGAGGCACAAAGACTACCACTGGGGCTCCTTGATAGCCAGGTGACAGAAGGTGCACCATGACCTGAAGAATCAGAGCATGAATTCCAAGCTTCTCTACTGAGCCTGTTCTGCCCTCTGCCCAGCTGAAAAGCATCCAGTAAGCAGTGAGAAAGGTGGCTTTAAGCAACTGAGGTCTGTTCCTCTGATCCTGAGCCAGCAGTGGACTGTTAAGCCCTGTGTATAATTCAGAGGAGCCTGAGGCTGCACTTTCTGCCCTGTGCTGACATGTCTTCTTTGGAGAAGGTGGGAAGAGCAGGTGGTAGGGAGTAGGCATTGCTGGGCTTGGATTTTCCTCTGTCTGGAAGAGCAGAGCTGCAGGGCAGCTCTCTGCCTGCTTTTGTGCTGTTGAGGCAAATGTTACACTAAATATTGAGTCTGCTCTGCATGGAGCAATCACTGAACTTCAGAGATCTATTTATTTATTTTAGCATAAAACCTTCTTGAGGGCTTCTGATCTACATGGGGCATGAGTCAACAAATGCTTTATTTATTCTAATATCATGCCATGTTGCTGCCCTGGGCTGGTTTCTGATCCTAGACACTTTAAGAGGAGTTTTAATAGCTGGGCATCTTTCAAAACTGTCTACTCCAACAAAAAAAAAAAGAAACCTAACGAAGGTGCAACACACTCATTCAGCATAATTGTCTGACAGCTGTAGCAGTTAATTGCTGGAGATGAGAAGCAAATTAATCTCTGCTTTATGACTGTACAGAGGTCAGCAGCATTACAAAGCAGGGCCTGTTTCACATAATGGAGAAGGAGCAGGCACAGATTTAATTTGTGTTATAATTAATTTTCCACTGTTCTGCAGAGGCCTTGTAAGACAAGGAGTTGGGCTCAGCCCAGGACACTTTAAACTTTTCTTTCTCCTACTACATAGGTTTAAATTGCAAAGAATGACTAATGCATGGAAAGGGCTTTGCTTAGTCTCTAACTAGAGACTCAACTCAGACCAACCACAGTAACAAAGGTTATTTATAAAATAAATCTAGTTGAAGAAGCGTGGTGATGCCTTAGTGAATCAAGCAGAAGAAGCTTTTAGGCCCTTGCAGGCTGGGGAGAGCTAAGAGAGATGATCTTTCCCCTGATATTTTTAAAGTATCAGTTGTCCACAGGACAAACCTTTTTGTTTAGGCTGAAGTTCACTCCCATTAGCACTGTAAAGTCAGCCATGCTGCTGGTTCTGGAATCCTCAGCCACTGAAATCCAAGGGAGTCTGTTCTTGGATACAAGTAGACTTGAGATTGAAGGAGAATCAGGCACCATATGTCTCATCTATTACTCTCCTTCTCTAAATACAGCCCATGCTAGTGCTCAGTAGCTGTGTGATGGGCTCACACAAGCTGGGCAAGCTTCCAATCTGATGTCATCACATGGGACATCCTGCCCACCACGCTAAGGAAGGCCCTTGTCCAGGCAGCTGGCCCTGCCATTCCCCCCCCCACGTGTATCCTCCTGGAAGCAGGGGTCAGCTTTTGCTACCATACTCAGGATCTCTTTTCATAAATTTGCTTTCCCTTCCTGAAACAAGAACATGCTGATGGACTTTGGAATGCACTGGAAACCACTGGAATTGCTAGGAACAAAGGCAGCCTGTTAGCTTCCCCCAGCCCAGATGTGAGTTCTAAACTCCCTATCCCCTTCACAGAAATTCCTGTCAGGAAGAGAGGTTAGAAAGGAGCCCAACCAGCTCCTCCAAAGACTATTCACAGATTGTCAGCCCCAAGTGTTCACTACTTATAAATTAAGCATGTGAAACCATGCAGCTACTAAAAATAACCCATCTGTGTGTCTGTTTGTTTTTCATTTTCAGGGGAATGATAGGTATGTGTCAGTTTATAATTTTTTTGGCTAAGCAGTCTTATTTCAAGAGACCTTAATATGAGTTCCTTACATAATACCTTGGCTCCAAGAGCTGGGATACTACAAAAGTACTTCAGTTCAGATTTTCACACAACTGTGAAAATCAATTACCAGAGTCATGGCTGGTGCTTCCCCTTGTCAGGTGATTGATTTATACAAATTTTGCTAATCAGAAGAACAGTGATAGAAAGTGGTTGGCTGTCCTTTGTTAGCTAAAGGCTTGCATCTAGGAGAGTAGAAAAAATACTTAAATCACATTAAAATAGCTCAGTTTTTTACAGGAGCTACTCATCAACCCAATAAGCCTGCAATATGTGATTCAAAAAGCTGTCTGGAAAAAAATCTTGTGGAGATATTGTCTGACATGGTGCACAATCTCATGTATATATAGTATGTATCCAGTCTTACTTAAAAATATTAATTTGCATAATGCTTTTTAAAAAATCTAGATAAAATCCTTTTATCTGACAGTATTCTTCAAACAAAACAAGGCCAGCAACACTTCTGAAATCAGAAAATGTCTGACAAAGTGTAAATAGGCTCTAAAGACTCCTTGATGCTGCATTTATCCTCAATGTCCTGTATCCTGGATAGCCTGTATTTATCATAGATGCCTTTTGCACAACAAACTGTATCCTTTGTTGTGCATTTCATTAACTGTCAAGGAGCAAGAGAATTCCAAGAATGAATTGTCTGGTGCTAGTTTCAGTATGTTTAGAGTAGGAGTTTTCCTACCATAACTTTAATTCAGGAGGATCTATCTTGTTGTTTCACTTAAAACTCAATGAACAAACACGTGCTTTAGTAACCTCTAGTGTTTCAAACATATGGGCCACCAAAAAAAAAAAAAACCAAAAGGGGAGAATGGGATAGGAANAAAAAAAGAAGAAAGGTGAGAATGGGATAGGAAAATTTTAGGAAGATGCCCTTACATTGTAGAGAAAAGTAGGTAATATATAGTGAAATAAAGTGAAAAATGTCAGGAATTAAACTATGTGTTAAGTTTTCAGATGCAAGGCATTGCTGTGGTGGTTTGACCCTGGCTGGAGGCCAGGCTCCCACCAAAGTCACTCTATCACTCCCCTCTGAGCTGGACAGGGGAGAAAATACATGTTGAGAGGCTTTGGAGTGAGATAAGGACAGGGAGAGATCATTCTGCAATTAGTGTCATGGGCAAAACAGACTCAGCACAGAAGAAAAGCAAGAAAACTCTCTAATTTATTACACT
>VXBZ01012066.1:49447-64671 GCA_013399135.1 Heliornis fulica | reverse complement strand
ACGTGATCTAGTTGGGGGTGTCCCTGCTTCTTGCAGGGGAGTTGGACTGGATGACCTCTGGGAGTCACTTCTAACTCTAATCATTCTGTGATTCCATGATTCTATGATTCTATGATTACCTTTCAATTTGGCCATTGTATCAAAAGTAGATGCTATCTGTTTTACTCTCCTACCTTCTAAGGTACAGAAAAGCCTCTAACAGAAAAGCAACCTAACAAAGCATGTGAGTTAAACTAGTGGGTAACTCAGAAAACCAAAGCAGACAAACTTGACTTTCTGGAAAGTGCAGTGGTTTGAGGTTTTTTAAAGCATAACACCTTCTTGAGTCTAGTCAGACTGGAAGTGGGGTAGAAGAAAGATGAGAAATCTTGAAAAGCTTAGGAAATGTCTCCTGATGCTATCACTAAGCTTTCATGGCTAGTAAACAGAAAGGCTGAAATGATGGCATCAATGCTACACCTTTGTGTAACAGGCTGAAATAATTTTAATTTCCTCCCATCATGAAGAAGGGAGAGTGGGAAGGAGAGGAAGGAGTGCTCACTCAGGACTATTTTTTTTCAGCAGTAGAAAGTAACTCTCTAAAGACTTATTTTAATAAGCTCCCATGGCACACATGGTTCTTCATTTACAGCTCCATTTGCATGTGGATTACCCCAAGAGCAAATTATGAATAAATGACAACACAGAATCATAGCTAGTAAAATCTAAAGGGGTTATAATTTCTTTTCAAAATGCACAGCAACATGTCAGGTTATTTATTCATACAGATTGTCTTGTATTATTACATTGTTGTGTGCTCTGAAGTGAGGAGATAAATGCTGGTGGAGACAAGAGTAGACTCATCAGAACTTCACTCCTAAACAGGCTGTGGATCAAGTGTGATATTTAGATTTGACCTTAATATATTATCTCTCTGAGAATTGTGTGAAGTCATCTGACCTCATCCCTTTCTGTGATCTGTATTCCAGAGACTGAAAGATTGGTGAAATTGGTAGCTTTGGGGTATCTTAATAATTATAAGCAAAAATCCCGCTGTTACTGTTTATTTCAACACTTAGGCTTATTCCTAAAATCAGACAACTTTGATTTAAAACAAATTGCTGTCATCTCTGGTGGATTATACCTCCTTTTTACTCTTCTTGTAAGTCAAACAGTGCTGGCATGAAGTTCAAAGACAAAGTTCACATGGCAAGTTAGTTACAAGACTGGAGTCCATTTCTTAAAAACAAGAAGCAAAAAAAAAACCTTCAAAATACAAAATACTAGATGACTCATAAAATCCAAACCAGTACCTTGAAGTTAATTGAGAGTGCCAGGCAACTCTGTTTCTTAACTCTAAGACAACTGCTTGGGGACAGGATAATAAACTCTCATAACAATGGAGTCCCACAGAGCATCTTCTCTTATATACAGTGTTGACTTTCATACAAGGTATTTCTTGGGGTGGTCTACCTCAAAATCAATGGCAGGGTGGGACCTGTCATCTCTGTGGTAGTAGGCAAGGACATTGGTCTCTTCAAATCTAAACCCAGATTCTGGTTCTGGCTGGTAGATGAGATGTTGCCAAAGCAAGCAAATTAAATATGATTACAAGTAAGCAGTGCTACACTTTAAATATATATAATTTATTTAATTAAATGGTCTTGATTTTTCCCCACTACTTCCACAGCATGAATAGCTTTGCTCATGGATTTTATCAAATAAATATGACCTGAATGAATAACTGCAATGAAATTAGCATTGTGACTCTGACATTAAATATTATCAATTAAATTGCCATTATCACTGTGTGCTTAGGAAAAAAGATCCATAACCATCATTCAAAACACATACATTTAACTGCATGGCTGCTAAATTAGGGCCAAATTGCAGTATTCCTTGTACTAAAGAGTACTGCACCCCAAAGCAGTCTTGATGAAATGAGTGGGTGATTTGAAGTAACAGAAAACCTTGGCCTTCAAGGTGTGAGTAATGTCCTCAGTAAAAGAAACACAACAGAATATATCACAGAGGGAAACAAGATAAAAACAGAGGATGATGATAACACAGATTAAACTTTTAGGAACCACTATACACAATGCTGATTTACAGAAATACACAGGAAAAGAACAATTTATTTTTTTTTAATTATGATGCAAAAGCAGTGATGTGCCCTGTCCTTCTTAGCTGGGAATAGTTACACAGTTCTTAACATAGCTCTCAGTGGCACATTTGCTATTATAGCTAGATATCCTGTTTATTCTTATAAAGTGTCTGGAACAGGCTGCCCAGAGAGGTTGTGGAGTCTCCTTCTCTGGAGACATTCCAGACCCATCTGGACACGTTCCTGTGTGATCTCCTCTAGATGATCCTGCTCGGGCAGGGGGTTGGACTGAGTGATCTTTTGAGGTCTCCTCCAGCTCCCTGATATTCTGTGATTCTGTGTGATTCTGTGAATATGACCTGTGCAGCCACTCAACATGAGCAATTTGAGACTAGCTAAAAAATGAAAGAAGTCTCTTAAAATATATGAAAAAGCTGGCACTACTGCTACACTTGTAGGAAAAGAATTTTAGAGAACAAAACACAGATCTGTGAGGAAAAAACAAATTGGAAAAAAACAATTTTGTGAGGAAAAAACAATTTTGCTGTGAGGAAAAAACAATTTTGTGAGGAAAAAACAATTTTGCTGATCATAGAGCAAGTTCTTCAGTTTTGGTAATACAAGTGGTCTAAATATTAAGTGTATTGTCAAGACAGTTATTTTCCACAAAAAAAAAAATTATCTCTGCAGAATTATTTTCAGTGCTTGTACTATCCAATTGGTTTCAGTTTTCTTGAGAACCAATGTGACTGTAAGATCACTAATACATTTATAACTATATAGTTACCTTGATATTATATTTAATTAACTTCCTGGGCTTACTTCCACTGCAGTTTTATCCAAGAAAAGCACAAAAATAGTTTCATGCTCATAAGGTATCCATGCTTCTTCCAGTGTCACTCTCTGATTTTAATGGTTAATTTTTCAGAGTTAGGGGCAAGTGTTAATTAAAACAAATTTATAAGGCCAAAACTGAAATGTCTGGGCACAAAAGTATTACCCAGTTTCAGAAACACAGAGTGGCTTTGTGCAAGTTCAGCAAATAAATGATGAGTAATTTAAAAAATAAGATTTCACCAAGTTATTGTGGCACCTCCCTGGTGGCCCTCTGCCCTGCACTGTCACACCAGGCCTGGCAGGAGCACTGCTATTCTTACCCTGGGCTTAATTTCCTCTCTTCAGGGAAAAAAAGTATCTCTGAAGACTACAGAAGTGGGAAGGATGCAAAACATCATCCAGTTACTGGATTTTCCTTTGGGAAATGACTGGGGGAATAGCATTTGAACATAAGTAAATTAAATAAAACTACTAAAATTGTTTCAAGTGGATCCCCATTCTTCCACTCTCCCCACTTTCATAGCATGTGGAGCATTTAATTCACTGTCTCGATTCAAAATCTCAATTTAAATCTCAACTTGATTTTATTTTGTCTGCTGCTTTTCAAAGGGAAGCTTGTACAGCAGCCACTGTGATGTGCTCTCTACCAATTCATGTATAGGAAACTCAGGGTCACATTTTGCCCCCCTGGCTGCAGCAGAACACAAAGTTCTGTGCCCTGTACTCTGTTTTACAGGGAGGGTAGGAGAGTTCAGCACTGTAGAGGTTAAGTCTTGTCATAGTAATTAGTCACAAGCCCAGAGAATGGTTCCTGGTCTGCTCTACGTGCTGGCACTTGTACAGCATCAACTTCTGTGCCACAGGGTGCTGGGAATCTCTGTTGCCCTAGGACACAATCAAGGTAGAGCACAGATGTTACCAGCATCCCAGGAGTCTTCACTTTCTACCAGAGGCCAGTTCTCTTGATTTTTAAGGTAAGTAAGAATAATTTCTTATCCTCACTAACAAGCCCTTCATGTTCAGTAGTGAAATGCCACTGTCACTGGCTGTGCCAGTACCCTGAGCAGGTTATCCTGCTCAGCCCTCTTGGGGCTCCTCCTTTTCACCTTGCCTGTGGCTTAGCATCTCAGCTCCCAAGAAGCAATGAGCCCTGTCACCTCGCTGTTGCAGTCCTCTGTGGTTCCCTCAGGAGTGTTCAGTTTTGCTGTGGAGTTGGGATTTTTGTTGGGTTTGGTTTTGTTTGGTTCATACCTCCAGGTGTTTGTGACTGTTGGTAGATTCTCTTGTCTTTACGAAAGCAAGGGACTTCCTGCTACACTTGTAGGAAAAGAATTTTAGAGAACAAAACACAAATCTCTGAGGAAAAAACTCACCCACTGGGTGATACAGGAAGGATCCTTGTTGCACAGGGCAAGTACAACATATGGCAGCAGCTCTGCTCTTCGAGACAGCCTTGTCTTTAATGCAAGATCCTATCAAGAGTGAGAAAAAAAAAAGCCTCCCTGTTTGCATGCAGCGTTTGCTCAGTGTTATGATGTACCAACAGAGATGCCAGGCAGCTTTTCACTACATACATGTTTCTTAGCTAAAACCTGAACCTTGCAGACCAGCAGCTCATTGTCCGTATGGCTCCATACTGCCATCCCATAATACAGCTTGATGCCTGTCAAAGCAACACTCTGCAAACAGAAGCCAGCCTGTGGCACTGTGCTAGTGTAAGAAGACAGCATTTTTTTTTGTTCCATGGAAAAAAATTTCACACATCATGGCTGACACGGTTTTGTTCAGGAGAACCCCTGGGCTGATCTCACCCACACAGGCAGAAGGCAGCTTTTGTCACCTCAGGCTGGGCCTCTGAGAGACCTTGTGTAATTACACCAGCAGAAAAAATCCTGTTCTCTCTTGGGTGGCTTTATATATATATATATGTATAAAAATAAACACACACACATACATAGGTACATATAATTTTTATACATAAACTGAAGGTGCAGCTTAACACTGCAGCAAAAGCCTCTTTATTAAGTTCCTCCTGCAGCACCTCCAGCACCACAGTTTGCCCTGTCAGGGAGACTCTAAATCACACAGTGTACCACAGGCAATCTCTGATATTTGTAGGATGCCCATGGCAAGAACTGTCTCATTCCTTAGGTGTGTGCACGTGCCCACACAACCAGGTTGTCCATTTCTAGCTCAGAACTGTCTGTTATTGCTAAGGAAATAGTAATGATGGTATTGTGTATCTGGGATGATGGGATTAAGATGAAAAAAACCCCACTTTAAAATCTAATCTAATCTTGCTAATATGGAAGACTCTTCTTAAAATAATCCTCCACTCAACTATTTGTAATATAAAAGATGTTATGGTCCAGATTTTGGAGCAAGTATTATAGAATCACAGCATCATAGAATTTTAAGGCTGGAAATGACCCCTAAGATCATCCAGTCCAACCATTAACCCACCGCCACCAAGTCTACCCTTAGACCATGTCCTCAAGCACCGCATCTCCCCGTCTGTTAAACCCCTCCAGGGATGGGGACTCAACCCCCTCCCTGGGCAGCCTGTCCCAATGCTTGAGGACTCTCTCAGGACAGAAGTTCTTCCTAAGATCCAACCTAAATTTTCCCTGGTGCAGCTTGAGGCCATTTCCTCGAGTTCTGTCACCTGTTACTGGGGAGAAGAGACCAACCCCCACCTCACTGCAACCTCCTTTCAGGGAGTTGTAGAGAGCAATAAGGTCTCCCCTCAGTCTCCTCTTCTCCAAACTAAACACCCCCAGCTCCCTCAGCCTCCTCGTAGGGCCTCTTCTCCAGACCCTTCCCCAGCTCCCTCAGCCTCCTCGTAGGGCCTGTTCTCCAGACCCTTCACCATCCTCGTTGCCCTTCTCTGGACATGCTCCAGCACCTCAACGTCCTTCTTGAAGTGAGGGGCCCAGAACTGGACCCAGTACTCGAGGTGAGGCCTCACCAGTGCAGAATACAGGGGGATGATCACCTCCCTGCTCCTGCTGGCCACACCGTTCCTGATCCAAGCCAGGATGCCATTGGCCCTCTTGGCCACCTGGGCACACTGCTGGCTCATGTTTAGGGGGCTGTCAACCAACACCCCCAGGTCTCTTTCCACCAGGCTGCTCTCCACAACAAAGTCGTGTATAAACTCAGCCCATGGAGTTAACTGTCTTTTTCTAATGCTGGGGTTTGCTTTTGGTTGGGGTGGGGTTTTTTATTTGAGAGGATTGTTCTTTTTTTTGGGGCATGAGCTCTGAAGCTCGTGGTGGCAGCAACAATCAAGCACAAATAAGAAAATTTCACAGATCTCATTTTACACATCCTGTTGAAAATGATCCATGGTCAAAGAAACTCTGAAGGATTATTCCTTATTACACTGATGACAAATAATCTTGCCTAAACTTTAAATAATGTTATTTCACTGGTTTGTATTTGTGGAATAGTAGTATGAAACATAAGTAGTGTTACTGTCCAATATCATCTGCACACATAGTTAAAAGTCCAAGGTCCTTTTCTTAACAAAATACTATCTTTCATTCCAGAAGTGCTGTTTCCAGTCTTATCCAAAGTCTAACAGCCATTATTGGATCCAAAATTTATCAAACAGATGGAATTAATGTTTAATAATTTCTAAATAAATCAGCATTTCTCAAGCTATTGGTATGTTTATGCAGCAGAGATTTATTTTATTTTTTTAATTAGATTACTTAGCCAACTCAAGGTGAAAAATCCTTACTTAGCTTGACCATAAAATTGTCTGGTCACCTCAACTGATGTCATATTCTTCTGCCAGTACCTAGTCTGAACCCACTGACTTGCATTGATTTCAGAGCTGTGTGGATTTGACTGAAATCTTCTCTTTATATGATTCTGTATTTAGAAAGATTGGAAAATCTCACATTGAAAAAATATTTAAGCACTAATTCTTTGGTGGAGGGGCTGACTTCATAAAAGCTTAGAGAAGATTAATGGCTAAATTATCAAAATTCATAGTAGGTGTATTTTCATTATTTGTTTTTATCTGATTGAGAAAAAAAAAATTAAAAGCATTCCATTGAGTTTCTTGTTCAGGTCAAACATGCAGGTGCAGGAATGACTGTATGACCTATATTTTCTGATGGCAAATTTAATATAGTTATAAATATCCATAGCTGTGTACATATAGATATTTTAATAGTATATAATTATTGTGTTATTACAGATAATAAAATATTCATAGAATAATAAATATTTAGGGGGTCAGGCCCTTAGATTAATATAGGGGCTTACTGTCTTACAAAATACAGTTTAATTGCTCTCTGAAGTGATTTTAAATTAATCCAGTCTCATCTGAGTAAATTCTCAGTGTAGGCTGAGAATTCCAGTCCTTGAGCAGATTTAACTTAAAATACTAAACAACAAAATCTTCAACAGCAAAGAAGAAAAACAGTTTGAAGGTGTGCATTGCATTCAGATAACCTGATTTTTTTGCAATGCTAAGAACTTAAAGAAGAAATAAAGATTTTATATATAAATATTTTATATATAAGAGTATATACTGACTTAAACTGGCAGTATAGTGCAAGTCTTATGGTATGCTCACATGTGTCACCAACAGCCAGGCTGCAACAGGCTCTTTCTTGAACTTAATGTGAGGTTTGAGAAGCTCTGATGCATCTGTCAGTATACCAATTATAATTTATATCAATTATAAAATGCTGCTATGTTTTCTATGTGATTATTCCTCTCAAAACCACACTGGTCATCTATTTTTTGTTCAAATGAATAGGGATAAAATATGCAGTTGTAGATGTAGTCCATGAAATAAAGTGACTAATTATCACGCTGGTGTTTTCTGTAGAGAGACATTTATGAACTAGAAACGATTTAAGGCAATTAATTAGGTTGGTTAAAGTGAAGAGTAAACATTTTAATGGAAACATTAAATAAGAAAAAAAAAAAGGAGACAGCATTTATCTTTGGCTCCTGGAAAGATAAAAAACTATAACCCTATACATGAGCATTTAAAACTACATATAGAGATATATATCAGTAAAAATTGCTCTCACCATGCTTCTATCCAATCTGTCTGAACTCAAGGAAAGATTTTTTAGTGCAGAAATAAATAAAAAAGTTATAGATGCAGATAAGAATAAGGGTAAATGGATCTTTCTGCAAGTCTGGAAAAAGTTTCTTGATTGTGGGAGGAGGAACTGCAGGGCATTATGTGAAGTTATGTTAGATGCTGTCAGTATTCATCCAGCACTTAGTAGTTTTCTGAGGAGATTTCTAGGAAAGCTTCCTTCAGAGCTGAGTTCTGCATCCAAATCCACCACCCTGTTCATAACAACTTCTTGAACAGGGTGTACTTTCAATATCAAAATATACTAATAATTCCTGGTTTAATTCCCATTTTCTAGCAAGTGAGGTGAGAGATGTATTTGTTCTCTTCACCTCCATGTGAAGTTTTGTTTTCCCTGCCAGGTGAGCTCTGAAACACAGGGCTTCATTCTCTTTCCCCTCCTGCCAATGTTCTACCTCCACTTATTCCAGTGGAGCTGTTCTTAATTCTCAGCAACGTTATGAAAGGACAATTAAACCAGTGAGAGCACAAGGTGGAACAGATTCCACTAATTATGTGACTGCTATAGTTTGCCTTCCTAAAACTAACTGCCCATGGGAGGTTATATTGTTTAACTGACAGCCAGGAGTGTCTCAGTTTTGGAGTCATGCTCCACAATGTCTTCTTTTCAGAGACCACAGAATCCAAGCATCATTTATGTTGGAAAAGACCTTTAAGATCATCAAGTCCAGCTGTAAACCTGATACTGCCAATCCACTTCTAAACCCTGTCCCCAAGCACCACGTATAGATGTCTTTTAAATGCCCCCAAGGATGGTGGCTCAGCCACTTCCCTGAGCAGCCTGTTCAGATGCTGGATAACATTTTTTGGTGAAGAAAATTTTCCTACTATGCCACTTAAACGTCTTGTACAACCGAAGAGTCTAGTTCCTCTCATCCTAAATTTCAACAGGTGATCCTCAAGTCCCCACATTTTCAAATTACTTTAAATATAATGTTCAGTAACATACAGACCACAGTCCTTTTCCTCTAATAAACAACAGAAAATCTCCAAGGGATTGTGCTGTAACTCCAGGGGCCTATAAAACCCTACACAAACAAGTAGTTTGTTGCAGTGCTATCAGATGAGTAAGTTGAACCAGTGAGTACAGAAGCTTCTGCTTCTGTCCTGTACACACTTCTGGGCTGTATTTTGGACTAGTCTGTCAGACCTAATGTCTCTTTATGGATCAAAATGCCACTCATTAGTTCAGCCCTAATTGTCCTCAGGTCATTGGGAATATTGCCAGTGATTTTGGCAGAAGGAACAGGACTTGATTTAGCCCCCTTGTTGAAAGATGTCCATATCTTTCCAGCATCACTTGTGATGTTCCTCCTTCTAGGAAACTGCAGCACACAGAAGCAGCAGAATGTTTGTTTGCACGATGGGATTTGAGTTTCCAGATTCTCCCAAGAACTGACAGTTTGTAGCACAGAGCCAAACCCAAGACATACAGTGCTCTTGTGAATTGCAGAGATAGGCTTTGTGCAAGGAGAACTATGCTGAAAGCTGGAACCAGACTATTTACAAGCTTTTTAAAAAAAAAATCACTGTCATTTTCTAACTATCCCTCAGGGAGATGGAATTTTGAGAAACAGAACAAGAAGCATCAGACATCATGGGATACCAAGCATGAGTAAACAAATACATCATATATATATATCACAGGATCATAGAATGATTATATATAATATATATTATGCATGTATTATATNTAAGTATAATATATATTATATATTATATATAATAGAAAAAAATATATATATTCTCTTTCTAGGTATGGTTTCCCAGACTTGAGAATGGGACTGTATTATTTTTTTTTAAGTATTTTATGTATTCCTGGGAAATTTTTCCTTCCAGTCTGTAGCAAATCTCAAGATCCCTTTCTGCAGTTTCCACACCCAGTGGCCAAATGCATGCACTAAGCTATACTCCAGCTAAAGACCCTAACTCATGGCTCCTAAAAGGACTGAGATTTATATCTGATGGATTTAGGATCAGATCCCTCATAGTGATACTATTGCACTGTGGCAGCCTCCTGACATCAAGAGATACTTCACTGTTGTGGAGCCATTCAAATTTTCCAGCAAATATTAAATTCACCAATGCTTTGATTTTTTTTATTCCTGTTATGCTTTGGGAAAAGGCTGAAATGCTTCATGATGACATGAACTGCAATCAAAAAAGCATCTATCAAACAAAACTTGTTCAGGTAACAAGCAATTAAGCAACTCATACATAAGACTTTCTCTTACATTTTAAGGTGTCTACATTAATACTAATAAGTACATCAAATTTATTTTTCCTACTGGAAGGTACAATTTTTCTACCCTGATTTTGCTCCTTTATGATCCTGTGATAGTCCTGCATTACTCACATTATTCTTGTTGGATGTTCTATTATAGAAAATAGGTTTCAGGCTGAAAACCTAACAGGAATGTATTGTGCAATAAGCAGTATGAAGTGCTTAAAGCTGCTGAATCTGCAGACTAGTATCTTTTACTGAAAGTATGTCTGAGAGAACAATGTTGTTGCTGAATTCTTAAAAAACCTTGGCCTACACTGAAAAAGAAAAAAAATAAATTAACAAATGTATTCATTTGGAGTGTCTAGTATTTCAGACATTTTAAAAGGGGTCTGCTCATCAGAAATTACTTATTAGTCTGTATTCTTACGGTGAACATCAAAATTATTTAATTAATTAGCAGAGGTACTCAAAAGCTGCTCGTCAAATGGAAAGTGTGCACACTGCTTTCTCCCAAGAGATTAAAATCCTTGTCAAAGAAATGCAATGGGTGAGTAAACTGAAGAAGAGTGGGAACTGATGGTATTTAATATCAGTGGTTTTCCTTATATTCTTTGCATAACTTAGTTACTGACTAAAATTATGTGTGTAATAACTATAAGATTGCAGCCCATCACTTCCTTAGGCATTAGCACCTATTATACTATTATATATATTATACATATCAGCATCATGCATATAGACTTGACACCCACCCAGTGTGATCAGCAGAGGATGAGGCTGGCAGCTCTAATGCCACTCTGGGACATAATGTTACAGCTTGGTATTTTTCTTTCTCAACTTATATCCTGAATTTTTTTTTTTAAGTTTTTTTCTTCGTGTCTTATTCTGAAGGCCACATAGTAACAGGGCATCTAGATCTGCAGGCATTAAAATTACTTCTTTTATTTCTATAATACAAGTGATGTACATGAGACTATGAGTGAGATATTATTGCACCATAACAATAGAATCAGCTTGTGTTAAATTAATTTCTCACAAATTTTCTTATATAACTTGTCTCCCACACTTCAGATATTGATAAATATGGATGAGATCCCCTCTCAGTCCTCTCTTCTCCAGGCTGAACAGCCCCAGCTCCCTCAGTCTTTCCTCACAGGGGAGATGCTCCAGGCCCCTCCTCATCCTCGTGGCCTCTGCTGGACTCTCTCCAGGAGATCCCTGTCTGGTTTGTGCTGGGGAGCCCAGAACTGGACACAGGACTCCAGGTGAGGCCTGACCAGGGCAGAGCAGAGGGGGAGGATCACGTCCTTGACCTGCTGGCCACGCTCCTCTTAATGCACCCCAGGATCCCATTGGCCTCCTTGGCCACCAGGGCACACTGCTGGCTCATGGCCAACCTGTCACCCACCAGGACCCCCAGGTCCTTCTCCACAGAGCTCCTCTCCAGCAGGTCACCCCCAGCCTGTCCTGATACCTGGGGTTGTTCCTTCCCAGGTGCCAGACCCTACACTCGCTTTCATTAAACCTTCAAAACTCACTGAGATTTTTAAGGTAGGATTTATTTGTTGTGGTTTTTTCTTGCAGAAAGAAGTTAAGTCTGTCACTAAATCTGCCTGGAGCAGACTGTACACTTTTGAAACAGCATCATATCTCCTGTTAGTAACCCCTTATGACACCTGCATTTGGAATCTGCACAACATCCAGATTGCTGGCTGGGGTGTCTGGTCCAGCAGTAATCTTTTCTTAAGAAGTAGTCCCAAAAGTTAGATTTTTTTTTTCTTAATTTCCTCTTCCCTCTAATCCCTCTGTTCTCTTTAAATTCCATAAGGTTTTTATTGCCATGACACACTGTGGACTGTCTAACTAGTCCATGAAAGAGTTGAACACCTCTCTGGATATGACATTTGTGATAGGAAACCTCTCAGCTATCTTCCCTTCTTCTATTATGGTTAACAAGACATTCCAGTTAGGAAAAGGGAAGTGTTTGGTGACTGTTTCTGTACTAGTGCCAGTAGATATCCTTTCATTATGTATGCCTCTGGTAGCAAAGAAAGGCACAAATCCTGGAAAGTCTTTGCTAATGTGTAAAATGTCTCAATTCAGCTGAGAGCTTAATCCTTGCCTTTGTGAAAACACTGACCTAGAAAGCATTCAAATTCAGCTTACAGTACATATCATATCAACCAAATTAATGGTGAATCTAAGTATTCTTCCTCTGAAAAACAAGAACATATAGAGGAAATCCCACTTTCTGCTGACTTCAGCAGTTTATTGCACTTAAAGCTCCAAGGTTTGAAAAAAGAGCAGACTCAGATTAAAGAACTCTTTGACAATGTGGGTTCAGCCCTCAACCCAAGATGAGCTATATATGTCTAGGTTTCTGAAGGCTTTTTTTTTTCTGTCTGACAATGGAAAAGGGTTACTAAATTACACAAGCTTTAAAATGGCATTATATAGGAAGGCTCACTCTCTTGAGAGTTAAATTTTGGGTGTAGTATATACAGTATAACCATATGGGGTACAATAGGATTACACTAAAAAGTCAGGATTGCTCCAAAATATAATGTGAGCATGCAATAGAAACTAGAAATACTTCAACTACAAGTCTAGTTCCCATGTCTTCTGGTCCCTGTAGGAAGGGAAATAAAATTCATCCTTTCTATGCTTCCATAAATTACACTTCCACGCTTGAGAGCAATGGGAGGAGGACATGAGATTCTGTGAAGCACAATGCCTTTCAGTTGTCCCTCTTCTGCTCTCACTGAATCACAGAATATCAGGAGCTGGAAGAGACCTCAAAAGACCATCCAGTCCAACCCCCCTGCCCCAGCAGGATCATCTAGAGGAGATCACACAGGAACGTGTCCAGATGGGTCTGGGATGTCTCCAGAGAAGGAGACTCCACAACCTCTCTGGGCAGCCTGTGCCAGTGATCTGCCCCCCTCACAGGGAAAAAGTTCCTCCTTATATTCACATGGAACTTTCTATGTTCTAGTTTGGAACCATTGCCCCTTGTCCTATCACTGGCCATCCCTGAGAAGAGCCTGGCTCCATCCTCCTGACACTCCCCCTTTCCATATTTATAGACATTACTGAGGTCACCCCTCAGTCTCCTTCTCCAACTTTATATATTTATTGTCTGGCCTTGCAGACACATTGGTACCAATGTTGCATTAACCTTGGTTTATGCTGTTTAAATATATGCATACTAAATTCACTAATTGTGTATTTAAAAAGAAAAAAAAAGACTGCTTTTATTTGGTGACATTGCAAATATCTTCTTGTACTAACAGGACATCGAAATGGTGCCCCACAAAGTTGGTGGAATGTTATAAAAGAAAGAGAAAGGAAAGACTGATGGTGGGAATCAAATTTCAGTGTGTTAAAAGCATCCTTGCCACAGGTTGGAGTATCAGTTACACCAGTGGTTAAGAAAGAGGTGTATGACTGTGGTAATGGAAGCAGGTTGCTCCCTTTCATTCCTTCCATACCCTAATTCCCTTTCCCCCATTTTACTTATCTCCTATCTGCACTCCACCCTGCATTTTTGTTTCAGTTTTGAAAGTGGCACGTTATAAAAGCTCATCCCAACTGACAAGATGCCTGTAAACACACCGTGCATACTGCTAGAGCCTAGAGGGAGAAGTCTATCTCTCCCTGCTACACCTACTGAGTTCTCCTGATACATGCTGCCAGACAAACCCAGAGATTGGCAGGCTTCATCACCTGCAGAGTGTTACCAAAACCAATGCAAAATAAGAAGGTAACTGCGAGATTTTCTGCAATAGACTCAAAAAAAAAAAAAAAACAAAAAAAAAAAACCCCAAACCCCGACCCCCCAAACCAAACACGCTGTGTTTGATCAATTTCCCCTTCATGGATGGGCTTGCACAGATTTATTGCATCTCCAATTCAATCCTGGACAACCTGCGACCTCTTTTGGTCAATTAACAAAATGAGCAAGAGGACAAAAGAAAGCCTTGGTTCAGTAACGAATTAATTAAGCAAAGCTGATTTCTCTTTCAACACATCTTTAAATTCCCAAAGAAAAGCCTCTATCTGCTCTTACACCATATTCTTCTCACATGAAAGGAGGCATTTTTTCTCCTATAATGTATGGGACCCCTTTCAAGATGGTAAGTGATAGCTATTACTGAATAAAGAACAGAGAAAGCTAATTGACAAGATGATTCTAGTTATCTAGAAACATCTGATTTGTGTAAAGTGCAGTCTTCGAGGCTTGCAGCATCACCTGGATGAATAATGTACCTACTCCCCATGAACTTAAGACACATGAAAGGCTGATGGATCACTGGAGGGTGAACGAGCTTCAGTGTTCATGAAGAAAGGCTTGAAAACAGCAGTGGTCTGTCTCTTATCATTCTCACAGCAGAACAGGTTTGTTACAAGCCAGCATCTACAAATATCACTGGGTTTATCTCACGAGGAGCGTGACAACACCACACACCTCACCATCCCCTTCTGCCTCAGCTCACCAGAGAACTGCAGAAACGATGGTCACAAACTCAGAATCTCTTCATCAAAAAACTAAGCTAAGTTACCAGGGGGGAGCAAAATATCTCGAGGATGAAATTTGTAGCAGCTACAAACAGAATGCAAACACCTGCATTGCGCAGGACTTCAGGCTCTGATGTAGAGGGGGGGTGAGTGTTGGTTGGGGTTTGGTTTTTATACTGTTTGTTCTTGCTTTTCTTTTCCCAGGCGTGCAAGGATGATGCAATGGAAACCGCTCTGCTGCGGATGGAGGGGAAAGCTCCACAGGTTCAGAGGACACATCGGAGAGACCCAGGAGGTGAGAGGCTGCGGCGCCACACGCCCTCCCCCAGCGCCGCACCAGAGAGCGGCACCCGTGTAAGAACCGTGCGTGTACGTGTACGTGTGAGCCGGCCCCAAGGTGTGCCCTGAACCTGTGTGTGTGTGTGGGT
>VXBZ01012066.1:37347-48313 GCA_013399135.1 Heliornis fulica | reverse complement strand
TATTTTATTCTATTTTATTTTATTTTCCTTAAAAAGTGCACGGTGTAAGTCGCACGCAAGCGGGAGGGGGGAGAACTGCAGCAGCGTTACAGCGGGAAGCCCCCTCGCTCGCTGCCCGGCTCTGCCTGCCGGCCCCTGGGTGGGCGTGGGGGGCGGGAGGGGGGCTCGTCGCGCAGCCACGTAGCCTGAAAACGTCTTGGTGGTGGGGATGCTTCTGCCGAGGGAAAGGAACATGTATCTCTTATGCCTCGTTTAAATTTGTCCTCTTCATTGCCGATGTCTATAAGTAACTCCTGGCAAACGAGATGGTTTTGAGGTTTTCTTTTAAATGATACTAATAAATCTGTGCCGCGCACACGCGCGGANAGCCTGAAAACGTCTTGGTGGTGGGGATGCTTCTGCCGAGGGAAAGGAACATGTATCTCTTATGCCTCGTTTAAATTTGTCCTCTTCATTGCCGATGTCTATAAGTAACTCCTGGCAAACGAGATGGTTTTGAGGTTTTCTTTTAAATGATACTAATAAATCTGTGCCGCGCACACGCGCGGAGGGACCGCACGTTGGTCCCGCGGGTGCGTGGGGCTGCCAGGCTGCAGAGCCGGGATGGAGAGAGGCTGAAGTCCTGGCGATGTTCTTCCCTCCGCCCCCAGTGTTCCTGGAAAGAGTGTGGGAGAGAACGCTGGCGAGCGTGGGCTGACTGCTGCGCCGTGGAGTGGAAAGGCAAGGAGTTAAATGTGCCCCCGGCCTGTGAAGGTGGTTGTTGGGAACAAAGCGTTTGCACGGCAGTGTTTGAGAGAACGTTGGGGGTTTGGTTGCGTTGGGGTTGGGGTTTTAGGGTTTTTTTCTTTGCCTGCACCGCAAGTAAATCTTCGGTGAAATGAAGTTTTCCCGTACCTCTTACATGTCTTGTAAATGAGACCTTCACAGAGCAGGTTTGGGTTTGTTTGAGGAGGAAGGGACGGTTGGAAAAAGTTCTGTAGCGTGCACATTTGGAAACTTAAGACAGGGAAACGGGATTTGGATCAAGAAAGTACAGTCCCTCCGTGCAAACATTTAATTAAACTGTTTGCTAACCAACAGCAAGTATGTTAACATTTATTTAATAGAAAAGTGTGTCAAAAGGCTATCCAGTGTTTGCATTTTTAAAAAGCCAGGAGTTTTTCTGCTAGGTTTCAGGGACTCCTTGGCCAGCCTTTCCTTAGCTGAGGAAGTGGCATCAGTGCTCCAGTTAACTGGCTCTTGTGAGAGTAGGAGATGCCTTATTATACTTGTGTGCTGCTCCCAAGGCTGTGGCATTTTGAATGAGAGTTCATAAGTACTCACTAAGTTTCAAATCTCACTGGAATATAGAGCAGCTTCCTTCATCACATGAACTTGGCTCTGCATATTCACCCTGCGTTGGAAACAAGGGGCATCTCCTCGATACTTGGGAGCTTGTGCTGTTTAAAGGAGGGGGTAGTGCTTTTAACAGTGACTGTTAGAGGAGAAAGGGGAAGATAAAGCTGTGCTTTGATGAAAATATTTTCTGTTTTCAGCCTAACCGTGCTGAGTTCCTGGTTTTGCATTCTTGTCTGAGGGAGAACTCGGAGTTTTAAATCAGTAGAAGCTTTGATTCCTGAAATAGTGCAAAGTAGGGCCCTTGCATTTCACCTTTAAGGAGTGAAGGTTGAAAACCTGGGGTGCAAGAAGGAAGAAATACACTGAACCTGTGTCACACATAGTGGCTACTGCCTCACAGGGACTATTCCATTCCACTTTCATCTGGAAATCCAGCACTCCCTTGTATACACCTTCCTGGAGCAGGTTCACATCATGTCCTTCACACACAGCTAGGTCATGCATCACATGCTACACTTTTGGTCATTTCCAGTTTACAGAAGTTGCTAGAAATTTGTATGGGCTGGTGTATACTATAGTAGCCTCTTAACTCAGTGGCCTTATAGAGGTGTTGCTTTCCAGTTCAATTTTTTGGGCACTGAAGTTCCAAGTAGTAATGTGCATGTGCAACCCTTCTGATCTTTTAAAAGAGACCAACTAACTCTTAGAGCAATTTTGTTTCTGTTACAAGGATGTAAAAATAATAGGGCACCAAGTTTTGTGAAGGTGTGTTTTAAAACCAGAGAATCACAGAACATTAGGAGTTGGAAGGGACCTCAAAAGATCATCCAGTCCAACCCCCTGCCCGAGCAGGATCACCCAGATGAGATCACACAGGAACTTGTCCAGATTGGTCTTGAATGTCTCCAGAGAAGGAGACTCCACAACCTCTCTGGGCAGCCTGTGCCAGTGATCTGTCACCCTCACCGGGAAAAAGTTCCTCCTTATATTCAGATGGAACTTTCTATGTTCCAGTTTGGAACCATTTCCCCTTGTTCTGTCATTGTCCATCCCAGAGCAGAGCCTGGATCCATCCTCCTGACACTCACCCTTTGCATATTTCTAGACGTGGCATTATATATGTTCTAAATTCAAGTGCAATAAGTGCTATTGAGATGTGATGGTCTGTCTAAACTGACTGGCCTGGTAATTGTTTAATGCACATTAAGAATATTTTCTACTAATTTTTGGTAGAGGAGGCAAACTAATGAACTGGACTGATTGCAGAAAACCTGTTAGACATAATATTTACATTTAGGAGATTAAGGTTCATAACATTTTATTGTGTTATTTCTTTCAAACTGAAAGGAGAATGTGAAAAAAAAATGCCACTGTTTAAAAACAGGACATTAAACCACCAAAAATATGTTCAAATACCGCTGAGAGTCTGAGTTAAACCCATAAAACCCAGGAAATTTAGTCTTAATACTTAAACTTCCTTAATCCATTTGCACTGGGAGTTGGATTTTCCTGGTCAATTATGTCCACTGCCAGCAGTGGCTACACTAAAACCACTGGTACCAAGGTGTTAACTGAGTTCCCTCCTCCTCCTCCTCCTGTTCCTCCCTGGTTTCTGTGTACTGGCAGTGGCACTGTACTGCCTGTGTTGAGCCTGTAGGCTATGTGAACATGGGCTTTCAGGTTTAGCACTGAGTGTCTTGGATTTTGTGGTTTTTCAGAGAGCCATCAAGCAAAATTTTAATGCACACACACACATACCCACTCCCCCCACCCTGCTAAAAAAAAAAAAAGGAGAAATAATAAAATAAATTAAAAAAAACCAAAAAATCCAACAAAAAAATCCCAGTGGCCAGCAGCCAAGAGAGCAACTAGTGGGGCTGATAGGAATATCTAAACTTGAAACATTCCCTGGAAGAAGTGGAGCCAGTTACAGTTACACAAATAAAATATCCTAAGAGGGAGAAACCTAGTGTAGACAAACACCTCAGAAGGTACAGGAACACTGGGCTTATGCAGTATTTTGGAAAAATGTGCTTGTCCTGTATTTTTGTGGATGGTAGTTTAAAGAGAAAACATTTTTGAAGCTCACACTGAAAGCAGATGTTTGTCTTTTGACAACATCACAGAATGAATGGGATTTTTTGTCCATTACTTTTAAAATATTTCATACACCAAAAAAAAAAGTTCTGATTTTAGTAGCAGAAAAGTGAAAATGTGCTATTTATTATTTTTTCCTTTCCTGTTCTGTATGTTAAACAAAAGAAAGGTGAAGTGCTAAAAATCGCTAACTGGAACCGTGAAATTCCATCTAGTCGAATTTATTGTATTAACCCGTGTTTAAAAAAAAAAAAAGGAAAAAAAAAAAGGAAAGAGAAAAGACCAGAGAAAAGACCACCCTGGTCTTTTCCCTGGTCTTTTCTCTTTCCTCTTTCCAGCAGCCACAGCCCAGAAGTTGCCCACGCCAGCCGATGAAAGCAGCCGTGGGTGGGCAGGGGCGGAGTGGGGATGCTGCGGCGGGCACCGAGGAGCCGCGGCTGAGCCCCTTCAGCGCAGCGCTGGCGACCAGGGGAGGCGAGGGGATGCTTCGGTCGCAGGAGGGATCCTGGGATGCCGGCACTAAGCATCTAGACTAACGTAGCGGGAGGTTTTCCATCCGTGTAGTTGGTTGACACTGCTTCTCCCCTGCGTTTGTTCTTGAAGGAAACTCCAGCGAGTCAGAGGAAGACCGGAGCAGCAGCAGCATAGAAAGCCAGGCCATCCCCAACTCCCACAGGCTGCCAGATTCCAAGTCACATCCACCACACATCAAAATAGATATTATCAGGAAAGTGCAAGCCAAAAACACCCAGCGCTATAAAGTGGAGTATGACTCACAGAGCACAGATACACTGAACTTCTCCTCAGAGTCCAAACAGGAGACAGAATATGTAAGTACCTTTGTAAATGGAAAGATGTTTCCCAGCATGGGTGTGTGTGTGTGTGTGTATACATATACCTCTTGTGCATAAGACAGGGTAAATAAATACACTAATTAACTAACTGGTTGTAATTGTAGCTGTTTAGGGGATTCTGGCTGTTTAACCAGTAGAACTGTTGGATCTGCAAATGCAGAGACTCAGCAGACTGAGCAGATCAGGTTCAGAAGACACAGAGCACTATTGCAATGATGCTAATGTTGATACAAGTGTGATTTTCATGAATTTCTTAGAGATCAAAAGTTCTTGTTTCTGCCTGTAATTAGCATGTGAGTGGACTTTGGTCAGGTTTAATAGTGTCATCATTCAATTTGGTTGCAAACAGCATTATTGGGTTGCAATTACAGGAAAAAAAGGTGTCTCACATGAGGTGTAGTGCTACTATGTTCACACTCCACAGGGCAACTCAAAGGAGACAAACTGAGGCTGGGTTGAAGGATTAGGATCTGGACTGGTTCATCACTGTTTGCATGATGTGCTGACACATGGCCTCCACTTGCAGTAGTTTGGTGCTGCTGTTTAAAGGCAAAGGCTCACAGGCACACAATCTGCTATTGCTAGAAAGCAATGACTGCTGCCCAGCAGATCTGCACAGCAGCCAGAGTGTGGTGAATCTGAGGGGAGGATAATTCCTGTACTGGACAGCCTGGCTGCCAGCCCAGTGGTTATCCTTACACCTGTGCCAGATGACCTAAGAGAATATGCCTGGATATACTTTGGCATTTCATCAATACAGTCATGGTGAAACCAGATGTGGCTTCCCATCTGCAAAAGAGGGGTTTGAAACCTGTGTGAGAAGGGAAGTTGTATCTCTTAGCACAGCAAGGGTGGTGAAGCTGCACAATTAGTTTGTCAGTGTTGTCTAGATGCCTAGTAAAAACACTTCACTATCTGCCTTCCTCCCAAAAGCATGAAGTGAACTGCCTGTAGTAAAATAACAAACTTTGGTAGCTCTGAAAAAATGGGCTTTGGTCTTAACTAGGATGAACATTAAAGTTGGGCCCCATGAGCAAAGACACTCTGTCTTACAAGAGTGCTGGTGTCTGTAAGCAGAAATACACCCACCAGTGACAGGTGCCTTAGTCAGCAAACACTGTCCATCCATGTCTGCATGTTAGCTTTTTGGGGTGGATCTTTGGAACCCTGCTTCAAAATAATAATTAGAAAAAAAAGAAAAATCTGTTAAATCTTTTTGTAGGCCTAACTTGCCACCATATATCTGAACGTGTGGGGTTTGCAGTCAGCATGTCTGAGCAGTTTCAGCTTAAGGAACTGCCAATAAAAGCAGCAATTTAAAGCACATGTTTAGAGCTGGTGAGAGTGATCCAGAAAGGAAACATATGGAAGTACCATGGAAGGTCTCTGCCAACCAAAAAAAAATCAGTTCCAAACTCGAGTAGAACTGTTGAGTCTGTATGCTTTCAGACACATGAAAGGCACCTTGCATGGGCAAACTATTAATATTACCACTTGAAAGCTCAAATGTTATTACTCCAGTAATTAAAAATTGCACCAAATCAGTCTTGCTGTTGATACAGCAACTTAAAGATTTTTAAACCCATGCAACCATGCAAAGAAATATTTTCAGGTCTGGTGGATCAAGTCAGTAATGTGCCCAGACAGGAGTGTAGGTAAGTACAGTTTGTAGGCTGTGGCTCTTCAATCTCAGTCCCACTGCTGACACTGCCTTCATGACCTCTGGCAAAATTGTGAATTCTTCTGTTCCTGGTTTTCTGACTGCAGAGTGGGGCTCATAATGCTTTGCTCCCTACCCTGAGGGGCTGCAGTGAGAAATAAGTAGTTGGCATTTGAAATATGCTCTTAAAAGTTTTTCTGGAAGCTCTTTTTGGTTTGTTGTCCTAGAGCTAATCCTCACTACGTTGTGGTCAGCCTTTTAAAGATGGGAGAAAGGAAAAGAAATTGTCATATTTAACTAGAGTGTTTTGTACAACCATTCCTTTGCAAGTCTGTTTGGTCTGGTTGAAATTGTGTGATTTGCCAAAGTTGTGGTGTTTTTATATATACATATATATTATGACAGACCACTTTTTCAATTAAATCCATTTCATTTAAGATTTCAAATCCTGCAGGATCATGAAAATCAAATAGCATTAGGGAAGCTCTAGTAAGTGGTCTCATTTCCAGTTGCCAACCTTCTTTAACCACTTTGTGCAAGACCAGCTTTTCAAACCTAGGTTATGTTATATATGATTGATTTACATAATCATTAAGCCTTCCTGTGGGTATATGTGGCTGAGCCACTGGAAATGCCAGTCTATGCTTCAGCATAGCTTAGGGCCTTCAGTGTTTAGAAATTGGTTTATTCTGAATGAGCATAAAGTCAGAATTTTATCTATAAATGGTCTGCCTTTTGACATATCCAGCCATCCCCTTTATTTTTTTTTGATGGATTTGTTTGCATTTATGCTTCTTGGCCTGTAACTCTTGTGTGAAAGAACATTTGGGAATGAAGGGGAACAACATCATTTGTTTTCTAAACCTTGTTCGTTAACAGGGTCCTTGTCGTAGAGAAATGGAAGACACTTTAAACCACCTAAAGATCCTGAATGTCTTGAGTCCCAGAGGTTTTCATATTCCAAATTGTGACAAGAAAGGGTTCTACAAGAAAAAACAAGTAAGTACAATCTCTTGATCGTTTCAATTCACCTTTTATGCACCTTTACTGAAGGATCCTGCCATCAAGGTGCAGGGTGTATCATTTTAAAGAGAAATTAGTTAATTTCCAGTTTTAGGACCTGTTCTGATAGTGCTGAACCTTGTCAAGTGGGGACAGTGTTTTTATTTTCTGTTGGTCATGACAACAGATTCATTTAAGAAACTTCATACCTAATCACACATGAGTTGGCTGGTGGCCTAGATACTATTGCCCTTTGGTTTAAAAAAAGCAGTGCCTGTAATAACCCACAGAGATAAATGTTGCAGTCACCATATGACTGCAATAGATCAATGCTTTGAATTGTAAATAGCTGCTTCAGAGTTCCTAGAAGAACTGCACTGGATCATATTACAAAAAGGAACTTGAGATAGGTATATATCTGTCCTTTATGTGCTACACAGATCACTTCCAAAATCCAGGTCATGTTATCGTGAAAGTGATAGTTACTCTGCAGTGTTACTCTGCAGCAAGGATGACTTCTTGGCTCTCTTTGGTTCTGGGGTTGTGACCTTTCTTCACAAATACAGACCTAAACTGCAGGTATTTATGCTTTGGCTGTTTCAGGTTCAGCTGTGGCAGCATCCCCCATCCAGTGCTGCCCTTGAAGCTCATTCAGGAGCTCAGGGAAGTGCAAGACGTGCCAGGTTCTTTGCCTAGCGTGCACATCCCATCTAAACCCTGTGTTTAGTTAGTGACCTGCTTCCAAATGTGTTTCTTGGTGTAATCAAAACATTTCCCCAATTCAGAGAATTAAGCTTTCCCCCTCTGCAAGAACAGATTTGTTTGTGGACAGTCCTGTGTCTCTCCCATTTTGGTTTACACGAATCAGCTTCCCGCTCTCTCCGGTAACCGAAGGAGCGGCTGACTCTGGTGGCAATGAGAGGCCAACATCCAACCCAGCAGCCTTATTTTAGGAACGGTATCTCTCCCATTTCTTTTGCCTTCCAGCTTTCTTAGAAACAGCCTTTCCCTTTTGGGTATTCCCCGGAGCTCTGTGTTAAGCTGGCAGTGTCAGGTGGGGTGTTTGCAGGAGGGGTGAGGTTACCAGCCATCCCTGCTGCCCCCAGCCCAGCATTGCCTGTGCTTTTTGACCTTCGGTGCGTGCTGCCGAGCTTGGCTACACGCTGCAGCTTTTCCTCAGCAGGTGCTGGCAATCCCAAGAAGGGACAGCATTTCTTTTTTGTTGTCTGGGGCTTTTAGAAGCCTGTGTCATTTACATCCCACTGTGTGGGTACTAGCAGAGATCTGTGCTCAGATTTGTCCAGAAAATACGTTGAATTACTGCGTGGAATGAGTCTAGGACTGGGTTCTGTGCCTGTGCTGGAAGAGCATTCGCTTCGCTGCTCTGCAACAGCACATCACTTAACTGTGTCCAAGGCACACAAGTGTGCTGTACCCCTGTTCCTTTTCTAGTATTACAGAAGCCTGCAAAATTGGTATTTACTTTTTTTTTCAGTAGATCTTCCTTTCATCTGTCTTGAGACTCTGAGGCTTTTGCATTGTCAGCAAAAAGGTGGTGGCTTGCAGGCGATCTCTGGCATGTGTATGTAGTAAATGAGATCCACAATAAGCACCTATTGAAGGTGATGACTGCACTTTAAAGTGGAGTCATAGTTCTGCCACTGAGGAAGGAAAAAAAAAGAAAATATGGAGGGGAAAAAAAATGTAAATACAGATAACACTTGGAGCAAAGACATGCTTCTGCCATCTGGGTAAGGTTTGTGCTGCCTGGAGGCTTTGAAACTGCTGTAGGAAAGGTTTGAGCACTGTGTGCAGTGATAGCCTGTCCATACAGCAAACACAGAGGATGAAGGGTCACTGTCACACCTGGTCAAGCACCAGGTATGCCAGTTTGCAGAGGTCCTAGTAGTTTCAGTGGTAGTTTGAAACAATTCAGGATCTTGCTGGAGATGCCCGCAAGTGGAGGCCCTGTGTAAATACATGAAATACAGTTGGAGTGTTTCTACTCTAAATGAACCTTAATCAGTTCTGAGAATAGGTCTTCACTAGTGGGGGCTTACAGAAACAGGCTGCTTCTCATACTAACAAAATAGAAACCCAAAATAGCATGTTTGAGTGGCCTTTGTAGACTCAGCTCCTAGAAAAGAGCTTCAGTTTGAGAAGTGAGAAAGTCTTGTCTTGACTGGGTTCACTAAGGCAGTGCAACAATTGTGTTTGGGTTTCTCTACAGAGCACTGGCATGTAGGTCTGACACTTTAGGCTCCATGAGCAGATGTCTAATCTCATTAACAGAATGCTAGGCTGTTTTATTAATTTCCTTCATTGCTATTATTAGCAGAATTCAATCTGTCATTCAATTACATTTGTTGTGACAACAAAATTCAGAACAACAGGTTAGGAAACAAGCAGTAAATCTATCTAAAAATGAGTGTGAGCTAAGTACTTTTAACTCTGGAAACAGCTGCCAAAAGCACCACCTAGGATGATAATGTAGTGTGATGGTAGGAATCTGATAATTATGGTCACTCTGTAAACCATTAAAACTCCTTCAGGAAGCACTTTACGTGGTAGTAAATTGCACCATCCTGGTCCCCTGCTCTCCCAATCGAATTGGAATCAGTTATTTTTCCAGATATTGGTGGATATCCCTTGACATTAGAGGAACAGCCATAAGGAGTAATTTGCATAGGTGAAACAATTTTAAGAATATACATTAGTCAGAGTATAGCATGGAGAATATTTTGCACCTCGTGTTTATATATAAACTGTGTTAAGCTCAGGCCTATTAATGTTTAGAACTCTTTGGCTTAATAAATCACACATGTGAGGTACATTGATGTGGAATAGGTTGATGCAGGCACAATTCTCCCTCAAGCATGGAAAAAAAAAAAGAGGTTTTTGATGAAATTAAATTATTACATGGGGTAATTATTGCCCCATGTTTGTATACTGGAGCCAGATACCTACCTAAATGGGAGCTAGCACCCTTCCACTGAAAGCAGAGCTGGGTTTGGCAGGAGCAAAACCAGCCTGATGTATATGTCAGTGCTATCTGCAGGCTGTTCTGGGAGACCACAGTTGCAGCTCCACGGAGACCTCTGGGCTGACCAGGAATTCAATGGGATACCATATGCTTTGCTGTGCCCCATGAATGCCTCTGTGGCAGTTCTTTGTGGAAGTCAGAGGGGCAGGTGGCTTGGAAGCTGGCAGCTGGTGTTTCTATCAAAAGTAATTATTGGCTCCACTGCTTGGGCAATTTTCCAGCTTTTTGGACTTCTGAAGTCAATACAGAAGAGCTGGGCAGAGCCTTGAAATGTATGTGGAGTCCAAAATTCTGAATATTCGGATATTTCTTTCTTTTTTTTTCCATTTAACTGTCCAACACTTCTGTAGGGAGTACAAGCTATTTGCTTCAGGATAAAAACATCACTTTTGAATCAGAAAGTGCTTTACCACTGAAGGCATGGCTGAGTAGTACCAAATTTCAGATTAGAAAAAGGAAATTGTTGCCTTACAGAGTGTTGTTTCAGCTGTGGAGTGATATAAGTGTTTCATTTTCCAAATGGGATGTCTAAATGAAATTTTGTGGTGGTTTGACTCTGGCTGGAGGCCAGACTCCCACCAGTCACTCTGTCACTCCCCTCTTAGCTGGACAGGGGAGAAAATACATGTTGAGAGGCTTTGGAGTGAGATAAGGACAGGGAGAGATCATTCTGCAATTAGTGTCATGGGCACAACAGACTCAGCACAGAAGAAAAGCAAGAAAACTAATTTATGACACTACACACACAGAGAAACCAGAGTCAGATAATGAGAAGTACAAACAGCTCTTAAAACACCCCCCCCCACCCCTCCCTTCTTTGCAGACTGAACTTTATTCATGATTTTCTCTTCCCCAGGATGGCACAGGGGGGAAATAGGGAATGGAGGCTTCAGTGTTGGGTCAGTTCCTCAGTTTTTCTCCTTCTTGAGGAGGGGCATTTCTCACACTCTGTCCCTGCACCAGCGTGGGGTC
>VXBZ01012066.1:2438-34358 GCA_013399135.1 Heliornis fulica | reverse complement strand
CTGGATGACCTCTGGGAGTCCCTTCCAACTCGAGCCAGTCTGTGATTCTGTCAGACACAGTTGGGATATGGAAGTGCCACCATCAGATGAGCAGGAATCCCAGTCTATAGCCCTCAAGGGTGGAGAAGGCAACACACCAATGCTAACCAGGCCTCTTATTCTGTTTCAGTGTCGCCCATCCAAAGGCCGAAAAAGAGGTTACTGCTGGTGCGTGGATAAGTACGGACAGCCGCTTCCTGGCTACGACGGGAAGGGGAAAGGAGACGTCCACTGCTATAACTTGGAAAGCAAATGAGGGCTGGGTGCCACCTCTTCTGGCATCTCTGCGTGGCCACGGGACCTTGCAGAGACCTTGGAGGGGCTGGGCAAACACTGTGGACTGCGTTGCGCGTGTAGTAAGGAGCTCTGCCTCTGCGGCCTACGCGGAGTTGCGGCCTACGCGGAGTCGCGGCCTGTGCGGACGCTGCTGCAGCTGCAACCCGCCACCAACACGTGTTGGGCTTCTCATGAGACCTGGAGGGAGCTCTGAATTCCCACGTAAACCTGCACTATTGATACCCAGAGAGAGAGAGAGAGAGAAAACAAAAGGCACTATAGAACGAATTCAGGGAGTCTCCACTGACGTTTTAAGGAATGGCCTGTGACCAATTTGATCCCAAAAGATACTGGTTTTTATTTTAAAGAATTTATAGATTGTAAGCTTGTAAAAGTATTAAAGAAAAAAAAAAGTGAAAAAAAATAATCAACAAAAAAGAGGATTTAAAGTTAAGCTTTTTTTTACAGGTCTGACAGGAAACTTATCTTCACGGGTAAAAATTTTATAAAAATCTCAAAGAACTTTTTTAAGAAACCTATTTCTAAAATAAAGACATGGCTATTTTTTTCTGTAAAATATATTATGGATATTCTGTTAGTCTGTATTTAATATAATTGTTTTTTTAATAAACTTTATTTAAATGTAACATGTGAATACCAAATAATACACAGTACTTCTAGTGTATACTTCTGTATGCAAAGAGTATGGAATGATTTAAAAATACATATAGATCCATATGCATACACACTGACCTAGACAATAGCAATTAATTTGTGGAGAGAAGGAAGTGTTTTCAGGAGATACTACATTTTGTTATTTGAAGTACATACAAATGCCAAGATTTTTTTTTTTGTTTTTTGGTTATGTTATTGGTGTTTGTAATATACCTGTCACTGAACTACACCACTGGAAAGGATAACAGTTGCACTGAAGCTCTTGGCAAAGCATTCTTCAGTCTGTCCTTTGCTTCAGTTTGTGCAACAGGGCTCTCATTTCCTCTGTTTTGTGCCCCACCTAATAGAGAATGTTCATGAACAAAAAAAAAAATTGCCATTACAGTAGCACCCTTTCAATTTTCTTATTTATTTGGAAAAGCGGTGTCTGTTCTTTTGTGTTCTCTTGGTACACTCTACCCAAGCACATACTCTGTAAGAGGAACTTCTCTTTCAAACAATGCTGATGACATGAGGGATCGTGGACCCAGGTGGTGAGACCTGGTGCTTCATTTACACCCACACAGTTGTTGCTTGCTTTGGCTTTGGTAGAAATTATTTGCCTGCATCTAAGCATAGAATAAGAACCACCGGGTTTAAACATTTAAACCAACTGTCTGCCATGATGTTACATGTCCTTTTAATCAGAAGTTGTGTTTTGTTCTGGTATGTGATGCTTTTGCATAAGGAAGACTTATGGCAATTTTTTTTTTTTAATTTTTTTTTTATTTTTTTGAGGCTGATTGTTTATTGAACTTCATGATGAATTCTGTATGACAACGAAATCCCGATGAGGAAAGGTGGCCTGTGAAATGTAACATCTCTGGAAAGTAATGCCATATTTTGTATATGTATTTATTTATATATTTTATATAAATATTTGATATATTTATATAAATATATAATATATTCTTACATGTGTCGCTATAAATGTCTTATGTCACTGTAGAAAAGCGAAACCATCAACCCTGTAATTTCCTGTTGGGTGAGCAGCTCTGTGGAAACTGAGGGCAGCGGGTTTCTAGCCAATGGGGCCAGGCTTTGTGCTGCTGGAGGTGAGGATCCCATTTCTTTCCCATCCCATGAATTACAACCACCCTAGTTCCTGCCAGCAGTGGCAAATGTCTTGAAACTGTATGTGCAACTTGCCAGGAATGATCCAGGCTGTCACCATAAATTTGAGGCTTATGGCCTTACCCTGAAACATGTTAGCTGAATATCCCTGGGTGCATTCTGCACATTGTCCTCATTTCTATCTAATCACTTCATCATGAAACCTGAAAGCTTTGAAGAGTAAGGAAAGAAAGTACATGTGAAGTGATGCTCACTCCAAGGCTAATACAGATTTCCTGACAGATGGTAACAGAAAGCTTTGTGAGATGAAGATTTCTTGCAATATTTTTCCTGCTCATGCAGATATAATTCCTACAAAGATTTGTGGGCAAAAACTAGATATTGGGGTTGGTTTGGTTTGTTTTTAAGTTGTAAGACAGTTTCTTTCAGATGATGTCACGGAGGAAAGAAAGTTAAATGTCCACCAATATTTGTGCACTTAATCATAGATATGGAAATAAGGGTTGAATACAAGGAAGTTAGTTGGGTGTTGGGGTTTTTTTCCCATCACTGTCCTGTGAGCCATCTGAAAAAAGAAAAGCAAGAAAAGAAAGAGAAAAAGAAAGGGGGATAGCTGCTTAACAAGTCACATTTTGCCAGTGTGCAAGTAATGGTGTAAAAGCCTGTGGCAGTAATTTTTATTTTGTTGAGTAATATTAAGTTCTCTAATCTGTGCAGAGCACCAACTTTATTTAAAAAAAACCCAAAAATTCTTTAATGGTACTAATGATTTTGGATATGTATCAGAGAGCATACAGCCATAAAGGAAAAAAAAGCAAAAACAATGAACCACATGGTTGTGCAAATCAGTTTTCACATTTTTCTTCCAACAGATGTCTTTCTTTAAAACAAAGACTGTTTAAAAATAGCAAAAAAAAATAATTATCACCTGGAATTTAAAGCTTCCCCTTATTCAGAAGTTGCTTTTCAGATACTTCCACAAGCAGTTGCTTGCACTAGTACTGGCTACTTCCCATTGTCTGTCACCATCCTGGCAGCTGACACTCTTCATATGAAATGCAAAATAACATTACTCCCCTCCCCCAACCCCCCACCCTGCAAAAAAAAAAAACCCCAAGCAAACGACCTTCTTTAGAATGAATGAGTGGTGGCTTTTTCCTTCACAGAACCTTTTCTCCTGTGAAGGAAAAAAGCCACCACTCATTCAGAGACAAGGCTTCAATTCACTAGACCAGTTACCTGTCATTCAAAGGTTTTTTCTCGTGGCTATGGGAGCCAGTCTGCTATTTAAACCAAAATATTTGTGGGTTGCATCCAAGCTGCAGAATGTGGGCAGCAGAAAGTAAACACACAGGTCAGCAGCAGTTCACAGGATCTCCCTCCATGCTCAGGTTAGGAAGGTTTCCTGCTCAGAGCTGCAGTGATTTGGGAGCAGAAATGGACCCAATGCCTTAGGAAAGTAGCTCCTGCTTTGGTGCCATCACCACCTTCAGCTCAGGCAGCTTATTATTTGAAGTGAATATTTGTCAGCTTTTATTCCTTGTTTTTTTTAACAAACTTTCAAGAATCTCTGGTGAACATTAGAAAAATCCTTGTAGCTGCTAACAGTGTTTATACCCCCAATATTGGCACGGGAAGGTGCTACAAAAGCTCAGTACATGCTGCAAAAATTGGTCATTTTTGGAGCATATTTCATTTCTAGGTGCTACATGGGTACCATAAGTAGCCCAGCTTGATGTGGTAAGTATATATTTTAACCAGCACAATAAATACTTGCATAAATCCCTATAATTGACCAGAATGGAAGTTAAAGCTGCCATCAAGCAGCTCTATTATCTTTTGAACTATTTGAGAAAGTTCCTTTTTTTTTTTAATAGACTTACTGTTCTGTAGTCTTTTGGGCTCAGAATATCCTTTTCCACCTTTTTTGGCATGCACACCCTTCAGGGCATAATGTTAGCTATGTGTGCACAGGGGAAGGAGTCTTCAATGAATACCAAACCCACAGAATTAATTAGGTTTTAGTCCAGTCTGAACGTTTTATGACTAAATTCCATAGAAACCTTCGCATAATTCTTTACTGAACCAAACCCTAAGTTTAAGTAATGGTTTGACAAACCTTTTAGGAAATCAGTTTTTTTGGTATTTCTAGTCACTCCTTAAAACTGCAAGCAAGGAAGGCTCCACAGAGGTTTTACATATTAGCACTGGGAATGATATTAGAAGTATGAAGAGTGCTGAGCAGTGTCCCTGGATGCCAAGGCATGTTAGGATCCAGAATTCAGTGTTTGTACGGGGTCCTGCTGAGCACTTGGGAGCTCTTCACATCTATAAACATATTATTCACATTAGAAAGGGTCCCTTTTTCTTCCCCCACTCTTTTTCTTTTTATTAAGAGACCTAAAAATAAGATCCTGTTGTGGTCTAACCCTAGCTGGCAAGTAAGTACCACAAATCTGCTTGCTCATTCAGCCCTGGGTGGGATGGGGAGAGAAAATCAGAAGGGTGGGAGTGAGAAAACTCACAGGCTGAGATAAAGAGGTTAAGCAACAGCTGCACATGCAAGGAAAGCATGTGGACCTTTCCTTCCTTCCTTCCTTCCTTCCTTCCTTCCTTCCTTCCCCCTGCCATGACACCCCTCCCAAATCCTTGGTCACCCCCACCCTACTCCCTGGTGGGATGGGGTAAGAAGCAAAACCACTCTTGGCTCTGTGTTCCCGCCACTGGTTTTAGCACAAATCCAAACCATAAGCCTGTACTAGCTACTGTCAAGAAAATTAAATCTAAATTAAATTAAATCTAAATCTAATTAAATTAAATTCAAGAGCTTCAAGTATCTTTATCCAACTGGACAATATTTAACCATTTGATTTCAAGACCTCCATCCTTGGTGGTACTCAAAAGCTGTCTGGCCATGGCCCTGGCAAGCAGCTCTAGATGGCTGTGCTTGACCAAAGAGGGTGGACCAGGCGACCTCCAGAGGTCCCTTCCAACCTCAACTGTCCCATGAGCCTGTCAACTTCTCAGGGTGTGGTGTGTCTTGAGACTGTCTCCACTACAAAACACATGGATTGAGAAGATGCTATATTTTTTTTTCTGCTAAAAGAAAATTTCCTAGTAAAATGACAAGGGGTGCAGGTTTGTTTGTCAACAGAAGAGTATATAGCATTAAAACATCACATTTTATATACCATTTTATCCAGTTGAGATTTTATATNCATCACATTTTATATACCATTTTATCCAGTTGAGATTTTGCAGCTATAGAAGCATATTCATAAGCCTTAGAGAAAATTCCATTGCAAAAAAAACCCCATAAAAACCCCAAAACTTTAGCTTTTGCCCTGTACATACATACCTAAACATGCAAATGACTCCAAGGTTGAAAGCTGCACCTGAAAAAAAAGAAATATGTTGACCAGGTATTAGCAGAAGCAAAGGGTAATGCTGAAGGTCTCAGTCTGTCTTTGCAGAATGTGTGTCCTGCCTTTCCACTGACACTGCCCCTTTCAAATTCCTCAGGAACCTGTCTCTGTCAAGGCTGATCTCACTCTCTCCATGAATGGGGCTGTAAAGAAAGGCAGCAAATTTACTGCTGCATAGACCAGCTAGGATTTCATCAGGAAAAATCTGTGAAGCTGGTGAAAATGTTATTGAGAAGGACAACTTCCCACAGCCATGTGTGGGGAGGCCTTCCAAGAGTGGGGTAGTGAATGAACCTGCTTGCAAGCCCCAGGCAGGGTGTACATTTCCCTCACTCCCTGCCACTGCAGCCCAGTGGTTATTTTTGCCTGCTTGTGCCACACTGAGAATATTCAAGGTGAAGGCTTGTTTCCTACATCTGCTGCATATCACATAACTTGCACCCAGTAAAAGAGACATAACTGACTGGACTTGAAAAGTTGATTATTGCTTTATCCCAGGGCTGCCACGCTTTCTGCCCTCAGACCCCGTGATGCTTTCCCACAGCTGCTCTTACCCTGCTCTGAGGGACATGTTGCTGCTCTCCTTTTTTTTCTGTTCCATTGCTGGAGCTAAATGGTGAGGGCTCAGCTACTGAAGCAGTGGTGAACAGAAGCTGCAGGCAAAGAGAAAACATGAATATAGCCAGCATTTGCTCTAGGTGTCCAGAGGCATCTGATGATTTTCCAAAGTAACTCAGCATCTCCACATCAGCCTGTTGAAGTTCAGCTGTGTAGTTCAACAGGCTGATGGGGAGATGCTGAGTAGTCAGTGAGAGAGAATTAGAAATCACATTAAAATTAGAATTAAAATGATGCCACTGGCATATTATGCAACACTAATACTTGAGAGCTCATCAGTATCTCTGTCACTTCTCTACCATAAGGACACAGGGCCTACAAAGGCAACAGCTTTCTGCAAATCCAGCCCAAAGCACGATCAGATAGTAAGCAATATTGCAATAATTATGCAATTAAAAAGCATCAGCACAGCCCCAAATGGGCTGTTGTCAGCTCAGCAGCCCTTGGAGGAGCCAGAGCAGGGGTGAGAGTGCCTGTGCCCTGTTCTGCCTGGCAGAGGGGCAGCAGGGAGGCTCTGCTGCCATAGCTGTGCCCACTGGCCAGGTTGGTAAGGAAACAGCAAGGGGCCAAGCCTGTGTCACCCTGGGTGCCCTTGTCCCTGATGGGCTGCCCATACTGCCACTCAGAGGTGATAATCCAGTGTGGAGTATGAAAAGGGGAGCAGAAACCTTGGGAAAATCAAAGAGACAAGATCTGGAATGGGCTAAATTTAGACCTGCTTGATCTTACTCCACCATCCACGAGCAGCCCTGATCCCACCTCCCTCCCACAGGGGGTTGCCCCTCTCCCTGGGCTCTTGCAGCAGTTTACTTGCAGATGAACTTTGCACTGTGAGGGAGGAGGTAGGTCAAGGGAGAAGGAAATGAGGGAGAATAAAATAAAGCCCTTGTTTGTTGACAGAGCTGTCATCAGGACTGTTTTCATTGCTCGGAATCCAAGTGCTGTTATGTCTGCTCCTGCTCTCCTGCTGTTGGCAACAGTACTTTCTGGTAGTACAGAACAAACTGGCTATGCTCCCAGCATATCCTCTTCTCCTTGTCCCCTCCCATCTTGTCAAGGGAAGAGGAGGTGACATTCCAGTAAGAGAAGCCCTCTCTGCTACTGTTATTCATACACCATCTACCCAAGTTTAAAGAAGGCAAATGTGCTAAACACAGGCAGTCATTACTTGAGGTGCTTATACCTGTGCAACCTGAGGCCCTGCTTGATTCTCAAGGCAATGAACAAGTATTAAATGGATAATGTGCAAGTGCATAAAATAATTGGCCCATAAATCTGAAACGTGTTGTAAACTCAAAGCCTGGGGCCTTGTTGTCAGTGCAGCTTGAGGAGGCTCTTTAGGTCAAGGAAAAAGTGGACACACTTCAAAGATGCTGTCTAAAGACAGAGCACTGTACACTTGATGTGCAACATGGCCTGAGAGTCTACCTTGGAAGGAGTCACTTGGAGCTTTGTTTTTACAGATACTTATGATTATAACAGAGATCATGATGATGGGTTGGGCTGGGATCAGACATTGGTAGAAAAATAACATTTCTGATTATGCAGATTCAGTGCTTCTAGGCTGTAGCACAAACTTCTTTGCTTCTTACATTATAGAAAAAAATCTTACTCTGGTTTGGCATCCTGTTTGGGCTCTCACTGTCTGATTCTATGGGAGTCAAGCACTTCAGTGCAATAAAGCTGATGAGAAGCCTCTGCCATGTGCCATCCTTTTCCACCTCGCTTTTCTCCTTGAGGAAAAGCAAGCTGCATGTGACACATTCTCTATTTGCTTTATTTTTTAACAAAGCAAATTTTTAATTTAAATAAATTGCTTTATTTTCTGATGTGTTTAGGAGTCTTCTTAGCAAGTGTAAGGTCAAGGGAATATATTGGGTTTGGAAAGGAAGAGGCTAAACCTTGATTTGCTTATTCTCTGATTGTGTTTTGGGCTGGATTTGCAGAAAGCTTTTCCCTGCCTAAGTTTTGCCTTTGTAGGCCATGTGTCCTTATGGTAGGGAAGTGACAGAGATACTGGTGAGCTCTCAAGTATTAATGTTGGCTGCCCTCCACCCCCATTTTCTTTCTCTCCTTTGTCTTCCCTTGCCTCCTGCCAGCACTAGCTGACACAAAGGTGTCCCTGCTGTACCCCAACGTGATAAGCTGAAGGGATTCAGTGTGAGCAGAGTCAGGTGACTGCAGGCTGTCTTGGGCAGGTTTACATGAAAAAGAAGACAGAAAATAAAGTGCAGAGGGCAGTGACCTCATTTCTGTGCTATGAGCATTTTGCACATGGCAGGAGGCCAGGGGCAGGAGGAAGCATGGAGAGAACAAACCCTGTTGCAGCAAACCTGGCAGGGTTTTGGCAGGAAGAAGCACAAACTGGGTAAGCTGGGTTCTCAGATGATGGGAACATTATATATGCTCACCTAAGACCTTCCCACCAACTAATATTTTTTTTTAGGTGGGGTGGGAGGAGTGCAGAAGGGTGTGAGGGGAGGTAGCTGAAAGAACGAGGAACAATACACCCCCTTTACATATCCAGCTGCCTGCCAGGTGGCTGAGAGCATCCTGTGGCACCTTCCATTTCCACCAGGCTTGGCTCACCAGTGCAGGTGGGACCACTGTGGCAGACACACTCTGAAATCAGGATTGCTTGCCTGCTGGCACATGCCAAAAAAAACCCCAAAAAAACCCAAAAACAAAAACAAAAAGAAAAAAAAAAAACACCCTAAAACAAGAAGAAAAATATTCAAAACAAAGAAAAACTATAGACCTTTGAGTTTTCCCCCTGTTACTAAGGCTGATCATGAAAATCAGGATAAATCACAGCCCATGGAATCTGTGGTCTAGATGTAGTCCAAACTCCTGGCATAGGGGAGATAAAATTTGCTGCCTTTGCCTCCTTGCATTAGTCCTAATCCTAGAATATGGGAGAGTCTGGCCCAAGGCAGACAGGCCATCCCAGAGCAGCTTGGCAGACGTCCTGGTGAGTCCTGGCAAGATGTCACATGAGGCCAGATTGCAGATGAGGTGGTACCTATCCCCTGTTGTTTTCAGTGGGAGGTAAGAAGCTAAAGCCCTCTAAGAGGTTGTCCTGTCACGCCTCAATGGTGTATGAAGCAACTTCTGTTCCTGGTACTTAATATTTAAAGGCAGGAAAACCTTGACCTTGTGAAGAGATTTTGCAGCAAAACATTGCAAGTACCTGTCCACTGGATTTGTGTACTGTGCTGTTATTAAGGTAATGAATATTTCTTGCATACATATAATGACCCAAAGCAAAAAGACCAATGTCTACTTTTTTTAGAGCTAAACCTTCACCCAGGGTTGATGGGGTGGGAGCGGTCAGAGCGCGCTCAAGCGGGCGCAGTTGCTGTGTGCCTCTGACCCCCCCCTCTTCAGCATCTCCCTTGGAAATTCCACGACAGCTGCTCAGTGCTGGGTAGACCCCATGAGAGGACTCCAAGGTCCTGCCCAGATTTGCTGTTTCTTCATTATTTCCATAGGATCACCAAGCATTGTGACACAGTGAACGCAGTGTTGTGACACGGCGTAGCCAGGTCCTCCTCTTGCTCTTCACTGGAAGGGTAGACAATTATTTACAGCACCAATGCCAGTTAAGACCAATGTCTACTCTCAAAACACTTTACAAAGAAGCCCAGTAGTATATTCACACTTTTAAATCCAGAGCAGTTGTTGAGACCCCAGTCCCATCAGCTGACATGCAAATGCAGCCCAGACATTCAGCTGGCACAACGTGCACTGCCAGAGAACTCCAATGTTTGGAGTGCAGAGATCTCCATGCTTTGACTTCAAAGTTTCTACAGGCCACTATCTGCTCCTGTTCACAGCTGAAAGCTTGTGCCAAGAAACAGCAGGAGGGTTTTATGCTGAGTTTACCTCCTGCCTTATTACTCTCTGGCTGTTTTCTCAGGCAGCGTTGGTGCCACTTGTTTCCACCTCTGGGACTTGCTGAGTCCCCACACCAGTTTCTCCATGGACAAACCCAGCTTGAAGTTGGCAGGGTAACCGATTTCTCTTTGTTTCTCTGCAACCACTAGGTTGAAGGAGCATTTGGGGGAGGGCAAGGGACCACATCCCAAGCCAAGGGGACCCTCTGCTTTCAGCAAAAGGAGTAAGGCTAGGCTTTTCCCCAGCCTCCCTTTTATAACCTTTGACTTTCCTGTGGGGGGAAATGGCTCTTTCTTATCTTGACATCATCTTTCAAGTGCAGTAATACTCCTGCCTTGGGCTTTTGAGCAGAGAAAGGCATTTGGCTTTCCTAGCCAGAAAAACCTTTTAATAACTTCCTTTGGAGACCACTGCTTTGCCCAAGGCTAAGGCTTGGGGAGCACAGCTGGGATTGGAGAGGACTGGAAAGAGGAATGGGGAGGGCAGAGCAGCAGCAAACTCATTGCAGGAAAATGGGGTTCAGGAGGCAGATTGGCAAGAGCTTTGTTTCCCTCTCTGCTCCATTGCTGCACCCAGCTGCCAAGCTGGAACTGCTGAATGGGCAGCAAGAGACCAGGACAGTGGAGAAGACATTATTTAATAGCTCATCTTAGATAACATGGTAACTGTCAAGGTAGCACAGACTGTGGTGGCTGTGCTTGGGAAACAGAAACAAATGCTGCCTCACCAGGAGCTTCAGTACATGACCCAAGGTTCAGCCTTTCTGGTTTTTGGTTCTAAGAAGCAGCTTGACATTGAAGCAGAGGTTCAAACAGCAATGTGATATATAAACCAAACAGGTTTAATAAGTTTCTAAGTGTGCTCTTTACTGAAAGCCATTTTTAAAAAAATCCTTTTTACATCTATAAATACACAGTATAAAAAAAAAACTTGCAAGTTTACAAGCCATTTTTTTCCCAATAGTTGGGCCATTTGAAGTTTTAAGTAGCAACGTTCCTCCAACATAAGATGCATGCATTTAAGAGCAATAATAAGCATTTAAGAGCAATAATAAGCATTTACATATAATGTGATGAAGTGTTTGAGCATATAAATTAGTAACAACACACAGAGAGAAAAATACAAGTAACTGTGAAATAAATAATTCAACAGCTTTACATATGAGAGTATCTATAATATTATACAAACAACATATACAAGGTTGTGGGACTTGATCTTGCAGTCGCTCATATCTGTCACTGGAGCATCTGACTAATCCCAGTGCAGTTAAAAAGTTACTTAAAGGGATTACTCACATCTTGAAAATCAGGTGCACAAAACAACTCTCCTGAAATGGCTCCTAACTGAAATGTCTCCTGGCTAGATTAGGCCCCACATAAATCCTGGTGTGAATGAATGAGCTCAGTTTTACTCTTGAGAGCTGAGATACTGTTGACATTCAGGGTCTCCTTTAATTTCTGAAGATCCAGGAATTCTTCTTCCATTTTTTGGATAGACACACCAGCATCCAGCAGACTCTCCATCCAGTGAAGTTTCACACTAGAATTTCATTAACAAAAACAAAAAAAAAAACCAAACCCCACAGTAAGTAACTGTAAGCAGAACTGCAACTAGAGGTGTTGGACAGAACTAGGATGAGGTGGGGACGTGCCATGTACAGGCTTGTTTTGAATGTGGGTGGTCCCTGCTCCAACACTTGGACAGGGAGCACTGACCCAAGCTCAGGTACCACAAGAGCAGCTTCAGATTTAAAATGGTTTGTCCACTCTTTGTCAAGCAGCAGTACCCCCAGCAGCATCTCCCAGCATGAGAAGCAGGAGGAAGGCAGAATACACAAGATGCTTGGGTGAGAGCAACGACTGGATGGTCTAGCTCTTCACACAGGAGGCAAACAGGGTGTGGGTTTTGTGTTTTTTTTCTTGGAGAGGGGGTTAAACAGCTTTCTGTTTGTGCCAGATCAGCTCCCAAGTCACACTGATTGTGAGTCACACAGCAGTGCCATGCCCAGAACCGAGGCTCCTCGATGACGCGGGTTGCTGCAGACCCACTAAACTTGTGTGCGTGACTTGTGGTTACAAGGGTGTGGCTTGAGGTTTGGAGCTTAGATTTCCAGATTACCCTCAGTGTCATTTGCCATGGCTTTTTTTGAGGCACTAGTGGAAATGAGCACATAACAGATTCCATAGGCAGAACAAATCAGTATTAATTTTACTTTCAGAAGGCTGGTTTTGACCCAGAAAGTTTTTTTTTTGCTGTCATAGTTAGTTTTTCACCAGGCAGCTGAGAGCCTCCTTCCTCCATAAGTGATCAGTTGGCTTTGTAGACAGCATGGTGGTATATTATGAATTAATGTGGCCTGGAAATATTGCTAACAAATTAGCTACAAATTTGGACCGGGAGCAGACAGGGTTAAAAGATTTTGGACAAAGCCTTGTGTGCACCTGTTCTGTGAAGGGAAAAAGACTCCTGCCTCCATTGCTGTCAGCCCACAAATGCAGCTCACTTAAGAGAAGGACAAACCATCTGCTGTCACTACTAAGTATCCCTGTTTTCACAACTTGCTTTCCCAGCAGCTGCAGACTGGGGGGGTTTGGGAGCAGAGGGCTGTGAAAGGGTTGGCTGTGGCAGGTTAGTTGCAGCGCTGCTGGGAGCAGACAAGGGAAAAAAAACCACGTACCTGTTTGCTGTGGTAAAGTCCATTCTTGTTGCAGTTGGGCAAGTAGAATTTGTAAATCTCCCCCCTGTTTCTCTGCTGAGCCTTCACTAGTTTATAAAGGGCCCTGTAGAGCTCCCTCTGACAAGGTCCCTGCAAGAATACGATGCAAAGGTTGTCAATACCAAAAATCACAGGGAAAAAATAAGCTAAACAAAAAGTTATCACTCTAAAGCCAGCAAAAAGCTGAAACTACATATTAGTCATGTAATCTGCACCAAGCTGCTCTGCATGTAGTTTTTACTTGTTTCAGTAGGAGCACAGCCAGAAAAATCTGGTGTTGCAGTTAGGCCTTTGTTTTTATTCTTTGAGGTATTTTCTGTCCTCAGAAACGTGAGGATTTAAGTCCTTAAATTGCCACACAAGGAAATTTAACCTGTACTAAGTAAACACATTGCTGTTCAGAGGGTACAAGCTCTCCTATTATGGGGAGGTGCACGTTAGGAGGCTGGTGTACGTGAGGCTGGCCACGTTTTCTGGGTTGCCATGGCCCTGTGCTCTGTTGATGTATGGAGAATAGGTGCAAGACATATATAGACGGTGCAAGAGCAAACATCTGAGTGTTTGTTATCTTTCCTACAGGACAGAGCTGTTGCTAAAGCAGACTAGAGAGCACCCCTTGTGGGTCTCAGCCCCAAACCCAAAGTTCCTGGCACCTCAGTATGAAGAATTGTCTGCAACATTCACCATTCTCACACTCATCTGCTCGCTCCCTTTTTCAAAATCACAACTGCTGTGTATTAATAGCACTTTACATGCTTAAATGTATGAAAAGGGGAGGGGAGGCCACTGAGAAGATATTTTTACTTCAGAGTGAAAATAATCATACCCTCTGCTTTTGCCAGCCCCTCACATATGCTGTCCTGGTCAAGGCTTATCTGTGGCTCTGGGTGAGAAAAGGAGAAGCCTAAAAACCAGAACTGGAGCTAAAGGCACTTGTGTATAGTAATAGTTCCAAACAAATTCAGCCTGTTCTGACTGTGGGATTGGGTTTCCTCGGGTGAGATGGTGGTTAGTGGGGTTTTGTTTGGTGAGGCTCCTTTCACGTTGTCTGTGACCGTTACGAAACCGTGTTTCCATCGTGCCCAACTGGAACCCAGCTCCGTGCTGCCCGTAACTGGTCTGCCTGTGGGTCTTTGGTGCCCTCAAGTGGAACACGGACCTGCCTGCAAAGGGTCTCGCATCACCTTTACGTTTTGCAGCCTCGAACGTGAAAGTTTATTTTAACAGCCGAGCTTTCTGCCTTTTGATGTGCATCAGGGATGTCACAGGGCTTCGCCGTGGTCAGAGAGAACCTTGCTCCGTCTGCACGGGTGTTTCACCAGTAACTCATTTCACTAAGCACTGGACCAGTGAAAAATGCCCTTTGGTGCTTGGTTGAGTTTTTTTTTTTTAATTAAAAGACTCCAAGACTTTAATATGGGTTCCTGGAAATCAAGGTCCCATGTTAGAATCTGATAGTAAATGCAGAGAAAGATTCAGCCCCTGTATGGAGTCTGTATGGGACATACCTGATGCACACTTGTTTGTATTGCTCCTGCTATTTTGGCTGGTCCTCAAGCTGGAGGCATCCAAAACAGTCATTCAGCACAACTGGTAGAATCTCATATGCATTTTCATGTAGCATCTACTGAAAGAGTCTTTGAAAAGCTTGCAGAGAAAACCTACCTGCTCTTTCCACGTCTTGAGTTCAGATATTCTCTTTGCTTTCATGTTTTCATAAGCAGTGATAGCATTCCAGGGCATGGATTTGTCCTGGCCTATGGCAAACATCAGCTGGGAGTTCAGCAGTTGGTCCTGTGTCATCTCAGTGCTTTCCGAAGGCATATCCTCAGGTTTGATGGAATCTGGAAAGGAATGATGCTAAGGTGAACTTTTGTATTTATTTCTCCAAGTTAAATAGGTAAAGAAAAAAAATAATCATAAAAAAAAACCTAGTATCTAAATCAGATTCATCACAGTAGCTCTTGCAGAATTAATATATTTTATGTGCAGCACAGCAAATTTAAAACTTTTTGGTTTTTTCCAACAAATGAGGATGCATTAGCTCTTTTCTAAAAAAAAAAATCTTCTTTTATGATCTTTTGGAAGCTTTTTAATCCTAAAGATAAAACTGCAGCTAGAAATGAAAAATCTTTCTTGACCACAGTGGGTTTTAGAGGCTTTCCTAAATCAGAAAAGACAGGAGGTAAACTTGTAATTGATTTAGTTTTTGGTTTTTTTTGTTTTTTTTCTTCCCCAGCACGATGTGTTTCAGATTTCTGCAGGAGAGGAACTGGTCCAGACCTGATTCCATGCCATCCTGTACTTTGTTCCGTGCCTTGCCTCACATATAAGAAGGGGTTGCAACTCACAGGAGCCAGCAGCAGCAGCAGCTCACATTGGCCTGCGGTGGATCAAACAGCAAGGGAACGGCAGAATCCCTTCGGATCTGCCTGATCACGGCCTCAACGGCAGCACCTAACTCAGCATATGTGACTTCTCCCTCTGGAAGCAAAAGAAGCTGCCTGCAGTTGCAAGGGTGTGATGGAAGTTTTACGTGTGTTTAAAGAGCATCCTGACTCAAGGCTGTAAACAATTGTCCAAGGACAAAAAAAAAAAAAACCCACCTGGCTTTTCCCTTGACAGTGTTTAATAAAAAAAAATGGGGGTGGAAATTTGAGATAGGAAAGATTAAAACTAAGGAAGGAATAAAAATCAGAATAGTATCCTGGACCTTTTTGACTGCAGGTAGCTTAAACTCTCAGTTTAGCCACTGTTAATCCCTCAAGTGCAAGAGAAACTATTTACTGCCACCAGTGGCGTGGTTATTTTGCCAACAACGATTGCTTTTATAATGCTATCAAGTCACCAATAGCTGACATAGCAGTAACGATGATGATAATAATACCGAGGAAGCTCCTGACCATCCTATAGCACAAGTTGCTTGTCTTTTTTTTTGCCTAAAGACAATTTACCCAGCGCTGCACTCCCTCAGCCATTCTATTCTTGAAATCAAGACAGCCACAAAGCCTGTTTATGTTTTCTCCTTCTCTATCGCGACTTCTGGAGATGGATGCAGCGCCTAGGGAGCGTTTGTCCCGCTGTGGTCACTCTCTGCTACTAAAGAGAAACCTCTGCATCTCTCCAGCAACCTGATGACTCCTCATCTCCCCACCGCCGTGCCCTAGGGGCTGTGTGTCCCGCTTGCCGGCTGCGAACCGCGATGCTCGGCACCTGCCGGCCGCCGGTTCCCCACCCCGGGCGAGGGGGCTCCGCCGGGGCGGAGCGTGGACCGCGGTCGCTCCGTACCTGCCGGCTCCGCCGTTCGCGTCCCTCCGTCCTCCCCGGCGGGCAGACACGTCCCTCGGCCCTGGATGAGGGCGGAGAGGGGCCGGGGTTCTCCCCCCGGGACGCGGCAGCGGAGCCCCTGGCGACACCGAGCCGTGTAGATGCCGCACGGCTGCCCCGGCCCGAGGGCGCACGTCTGGCAGCAGCCGCAGCCGGGCTGCCGGGCCGTCTCCGGGCAGCCGGGAGCGACGGGCGGGCAGAGGCCGAGCTTCTCCGGGGTGCAGGGGGCGCAGTGGACGGGCTGCAGGGCCAGCCCGGCGGCCAGGCGGCAGCCCAGGAGCGCCGGCAGCAGCAGGGCCGGCAACCGGCAGCGGCGCAGCGGCGACCGCGGGCTGCTCATGGCGCTGGCGCGCAGGGACCGCGGAGAGCAGGGGGCGGGTCGCGTACATTCCGCTCGCCCGGGCCGTTTATATACAGTGCTCGGCCTGGCTGTTAATCTTTAACCCCGGGTTAACGATTATCTGCGCGGGAGGGCTGGAGGAGCATCGTTTCGCTGGCAGTTCAAGTCCCTGACCACGCTTCCCCTCCCCTTTCACTTTCCCCCCTTTATCTCTTTTCTTTCCTCCAGACATGCAGGAATGCTCTGCTTCCCTCACCCCCACCACTCTGCCCAGTCAACAGGGAAAAACCTGCTGGGGGAGGGGAGGGGAGAGGGGCAGGGGCGAAGGGGTGAGTGAGGGGTGTCCCCCCCGCACCCCCTTCCACCGGCACAAACGTCTCCTGTTCCCGACATTTGATGAAAATTTAAATGTTTAAAAGATAAAAAAATAACAAACAAACAAAAAGTAAAGTGGAGGAAGGGGAGGAGGGACATCCCATGGAAGCCGAAGTAACAGACTTCATATTTCCACAGCAACAACAGATGCGACAAATCCCTGTTTAAGTTTTGTCATGTGAGCGCAGGTTCGGAGGACACTGACACGCCGAAGAGGAGGCCCCAAGGGTAATAAAGCCACCGGGATCCCGTAACCGCTGCTCACACGCACGTAGGAGCCCTGGCCTCAACCTTCGGGAGGGGCTGCACCGCCGAGCCTGAAAGGATGCTCCGCATCCCAGCCCAGCTCCTCTCCCGCTGCTGGGACCAGAGGGCTGGACTACCCCTCCTCAAAACATGCACCTGGGGGGGAAACACCCTTTGGCAGACAGCAAAGGAGATATCTGCTTCTCTGTCTCTCCTTCAACCCTCTCCAAATCCGCCTGGGGGTGAGGGAGGGAGAGGAGAGGTGGGGGGGATCATCCCTTTTCTCTGTTACATGCAATAGTCATCACTACAATAAAAGGAAAAATATTTAAACCTTGCTCTGCTGAACGAATTATTTTATCCTGGTATTTGCAGTATGTACTGATCCTGAAATAGCAAATTCATGATTTTTTTTTAATTGTTTGTTTGTTTGGTCTTTTTTTGTATTTAGTTATCCCTTTTTTGTAAACACAGCGAAGCAGAACTCCAAAGCAGTGTTTAACATTCTATTATTCACTCCTCCTTTTATCAATGTCATTTGGTTTATAATATAGTGTGTATATCCCTAACTCCAGGCACAGAAATATTCTTATTGATGACACACTTTCATAACTTGAGATATTTTCACTTAGCTAATTAATGGGGGGGGGTGTTTAATATTCTATTTTTTTAAAATTCAGGTTGTTTTAGGCATCTCCATCTGGATATACAGAGGATGGCAGTCCTTAAAACTCACTAGCATTTTTAAGCATTTTAAACAAAACTGACTTTACAGAGTTTAGATTAATTCTGTGGACTCCACATGTCTGAATAGCAGCAAACTTTGTCTGAAAACCTAGGGCATGACAATTTCTGCAGAATATCACAATTAGACGCTTCAAGCTCTAATGCCGTTTCACTCCATTTCTAATTTTCTTCTTGTACATCCATCTGTTGTACAGAATCACGACTCAACACTCAATGTGAAATGAAAAATATACAGAATTACGTCTTTTTTCCTACCTCAAAGAACAAAAAAATGCAATCCAAAGTCCCTTTCATGAATAAACATTGAAAAAAAAAAGACACAAATTGACTCAATTGTAAAATAAGGGCGATTCAAAGAGCTCATGGGGGGGGTTATATGTGTATGCATGCATTTATTCACTTATCTATATGTGTCTCTGTCTTGTTAGATAGTTTTATGTGGACTGAGAGGAAATAGCTTTGGATGACAGATGTGAAAAGGGTTTTTTTTTTAAACTTTTATTTTTTAACTCATTACTATAATTATTAAGTAACTAGATTAAAAAAGACACAATGCAAGAACAGAGTCTTTGTCTGACATACAGACCTATGTTTGTATTATTTTATATTTTTCATATTTATCTATATAATATTTATATATATTCTGAAAAACAACAATATANATTTATTTATATAATATCTATATATATTCTGAAACTATTAATTTCAGAATATATATAAAGAATTAGATTCTTCTGAAACTATTAGTTTCAGAAGAATCTAATTCTTCCAAATCACTACCATGTTTTCAGGTCTATGGCATATTTTTCCTCACCGTGGTGTAGCTGACAGGATCTGAACCGGCAAACTTAGAAGCCAGATTTTTTGTTTACCCAGTAAACTCAACAAAAATAAACAAAAACACCAGCCCCACCCCTGAAAAACAATTTAAAAAAAAAAAGAAACAAACAAAAAAATCCCACAAAACCCCCCCAAAGATTAAAAAACATTTTGAAAGCGGCTCTGTTATGTTTTATGATTATAGGTCAACTCTAAATCATTCTTCTGCAGCACAGAAGGTGGATCCATAAAAATCAGTTTATCTCATTTATTTAAATGTAATTAACATCTGTTAGAACAGGTTACAATAACTTAGGGCAGGATCAGTCAACAAGGCAATGGTTTTGTATAGGCCATGGAACATCAAAGGAGTGAAAAGTATTGTATATGTTTATGTAGACTCTGTTTAATGTAATACTACAACTCATCTACCAATCTCCATCTCTGACCCTGACACTGCTCTAAAGAACACAAACAGATAAGAGTCAGGAGGTTAAAAACATTCATGATGTAAAGTTGTGTTTGCTGAAGTCTTCTGACGGTAATTTTTAGGTGTTCCAACTGTTGTCCCCTAAATTGAACCACTTGTCAAAAGACACCACATGAATCCCAGGCAAGGGTTACTTTTCTACAAGTGGATTTCATTGATTTCTCAATAATTCTTAGCCAATGACCTCATTTTGCATGTTAAATAAAGTTTCTGATGTTTTGATTTTTTATTTCAAGCCACATGGAGTGACTCATAGAAAGAACTTTTTTATATAAGTTTGTGTGCAAGTGATCTTTATTCTCCATTGACCAAAAATTCTACTTGTCATATAATTTCTTACAAGGACTTCTTCTCTGGATGTGTAAAAAAATCCCCAAAACAACCAGTGGAATAGCCTCATTATTTTTCTTGTAGTAAGAAACTGATACTGAATTGTGCAAATATATATCCAAATGTGCAAATATATATCCAAATATATCCAAATGANTGTATTCAGTATTTACTGAATTTACAGTAAATACTGAATACAATTCAGTATTTTGGATATATTTGGATATATATTTGCACATATATGCATACATCAAGCATATGAAGAGAAATAGCTATGATGGAAATATTTAAAAAAACCCATAGTCCCTCCTCTGCCATTTATCCCCTATCAAAAATGCTTTATTTCAGATCTGTGGATTATTGCACATTTTTTATCCAAATAATTGGCAGTGCTCAGATTATTGAGGAATACTTTAATGCAAGCAGTTAGTGATTGTTGTCACTTTGTGGCAATGACCTATATGCCATTTGGGATTATTTTTTCTATTCTGGTTGGGTTTAAGCATGGTTTAGAATCAGATCCTGGGGACAGAAATTGAGTTTTCCAAGTATGTGTTGCACTAATATTCCCTTACTTTGGAAGACTGACTTGTGCTGGTTTTGTTTGGGTTTCTTTGGTGTTGTTTTATTTTGTTGGTTTTTTGTTTTGTTTTGTTTTGTTTTGTTTTTTAATACCTAAAACTAGAACCACTATTGAGACAAGAAAAGCAAGAGGCTGTTTCATGCCTAGTTCAGCTAGGGAAGCCTCTAATCTTTCCTCATCAAATCATGGGACAACAGGTTCAAAAACAAGGAGGAAAAAAGCAATTTATTTCCTTGGTGGCACCCCAAGTGTTTGGGCACGATGTGAAACACCTTGTTCACCGTATTGTACATGCATAGACCAGCCAGATAATTATTTTCTAAGAACTATTGAGCTCTTCTAGCAAGAGAGGTTAAAGTCCTTTAGTCATCCTACCATGGGCCAGCTGCTCCATGAGGTGATGGGACAAGTGTGAGTTTGCCGAGCTGGAGAAATAAAGCAGAGACACTTTGCCAAGAGGTAAAGATGAAAGCATGTTGCAGACCTTGAGTTAATATAACAAAGCTTCTGCTTCACCCCTTCTGCTGCAGTCAGGATTACTAAACACAGGTAGGGGCATTCCCTGGGACCAGCCGGTGGAAATTGAGGCTTTTCAGCGTTTGCCAGTGAGCTGTGGTTTAGCAGGGACTTTGGAAAATTTAAATGATACCTTTAGCACTGTCTTCAGGCACCTAAATTAGCGTCTGCTGTTTAAATCCCTTTGTATTCTTCAGCCACCGTGTCTCTCCGGGCCCAGGAACACCAAGAGGGCACAAAAGGTGCCCTTTACTGCAGTCCCTGAGGGCTGTAGGCACTGAGGACCCCACTCTCCAGCCCTCACTAATGCCATGGTAGGTTTACTTCCTTCAACGGTTGCTATCTTGTGCTGATAAAGGTAAACTCCCCAGAGATTTGCTCTGAAAGCAATTTAAATATAACAGAGCTCTCAAATCCCTACCCAGGCATCTCATGTGAAGGACAGTTTGAGACAGTAGCAGGAGACTGTTGCTTATTTTATTGTCCAGGTCTGTCACATGGGTTAAAGGATACACATGAAACTCCCCTTTTCTCCCTAAATATGGTTTTCCAGGAACGAGCCTTCCCACATGCAGTCAGAAGAAAAGGAGGCAGAACTGATGGAGACAAACTGAGATCCAGACCCAGGCCAGGCATCACAGGCACAGCCAGTTATACAGCTTAAAGGGAAAGTTTCTGTGGAACAACAAGCCAATGACAGTTATCCTGGGTTTTTGTGTCATCAAATGCAACCGTGGATATTCTCTTTCACGGTAGAAAGGCTGAATTTTAAAGGAGTTTACTGCTAACCAAACAACAGAGTAGCCCCTGATGTTCCAAATTCTGAGGCTTCATGGAGGCTGTTTTCCTCCATAAGCATCTTTTGCTAGTGGTACTAAAGTGCTGCTCTTTCACTTTTATCTTAAAAAATGACACATAAAAGTAGGAATAGGTCACAGGACCCAGACCATGGGCTGTTAAGGGATCCATTTTCTCCATTCCTATGAAGTGGAAAGCCAGAACAGGAGACAAACATGACTGAACTGTGCCTGCTGCAGGGGCAGAGCCTAAGAGAGCAGCCTGAAATTCTGAGCAAGAGATCTAGAAGGCTGCTGCTAACAGCAAAGGGATGTGCTGTTCAAACAGGAGGGCAGCTTTCTCTGGATCACTTACAATTGTTTCCCACATATAATTTATTTACTTCTACACTGGATCCTACAAAAATAAACCAGCTTGTCCAGCTGCTCTGAAGAAATCTGGCCCTGCCTTTTGCCCTGGGCATTTCTGCTTTCATCAATATCACTGCTATTAATTGCTATTATAATTTCAGTTATAGAGAGCTTGAGGCTTGCTTGCATGAGAACTGAAACCAGGTAAACTGCTGCTGGGATTCATGGTTGCTTGGTTGTTCCAACATCACCACCTCTGAGTTAGTGTCTGATAGTTACCAAGTGTGAAAGCTTTTGGTGCTTGCTGCAGTCTTAATCTACACATATTTACTATTTTAAACTCCTTGCAGGGGATAAGCAGTATGTATAGGCAAGTGCACACTGTCCAAAGGAACAAAGATGGTCAGAAGTGCTGTCTTATGCTTGGGGCTCTTGAATATTTTGGTATGTGGGGGCTTGCTCTCTGGGGAAAGTGGTAGAGAGAACAGAATGAAGGCAAAGTAACTGGAGAAACTGGAGACAACACCCTTGTTCAGGCAGGTCACCCTGAGTGGCACTGAACTCTTGAGCAAACAGCCCTCAGCAAGCATTTTAGAGAAGACTAAAGATACTAACTCTACTTGTAAGCAGTTTTAAGGCTCCTTGAGGGAGCATGAATTGTGCAAATAGATATGTGAAAGGGTTAATCCAACCTGTTGTTCTATCAAAATCACACTGAAGATTGAATGTCACATGAATATTTCCCTGACCTACTGTGTAAAAAGTCTCTTCCATCAAACACAGAGATCCCACAGAGTTACTTGATTTTTTTTTAATCACTACAATGTATAATGAAACAAAGCAAAAAGCCAAGATTACATTTTCAAGGCATTTTTGTTACAGCTGAATGCCAAGTACCTCTCTTTGCAAGCAGGAATTTGACTGAATTCAATTGATTTCTGTGATTTTTACGTCCTGTAACAAAGCCACATGGAAAAGAAGAAAACTTCTAGTGACACACAGCTTGTGGGGGACAGGTGAGTTCTAAAAACTAAGACACATGCAGAGAATTATTAGATGTCTCAGCATCTTCTGTCTTGTGAAGTATGGTTAACTGAGCTGTTATAGAATGTTTATATGCATGACCATAACATTTATTTTTTCATTGATGTTGTGGGGAGGTGGGTGGTGGTGTGTGTGCACTGGAACTACATCCCAGGTGGGATCCCAGGATCTGGGCCTAGGTCTAATTTTTAATTAGATTTGAAAAAGCTTCCCAATATCTTCAACTGGCCCAACTTTCCTCACAGCTGCTAAACTCAGTCCAAAACTTCAGGATGATTGTTCATTTTTCCTATGTCAGAAGTGTTGAGTAGTGAGATGTTTTAACAGGTGTTGGAGACTGCAAGGAAAACTGAGTTAAGGGAGACTTTTGTACTTCTGGGTCTTACAGAAGAAAACACACAGGAGCACAGATCAGTGAGACTGTGCTGTGATTAATTTTTCAGAGTTTTGTCTGCAACAGGAATGCAACTATATTGTTATTTAGGGGAAAAATTAAAAATATTTTCCAATTTTCCTAGTTATCCCCAAATTGTTCATCTGTGATCAGTGACTGAGTTACCAGTTCTTTGCTTTTTAAACCTGAGCAATATTTTAAACACACACACTAAACNTGACTGAGTTACCAGTTCTTTGCTATTTAAACCTGAGCAACACACTAAAGGTTTTCCTCTTCAATTTGGCCTCCAACAGAAGCACTGCAGCTGGGTTGATCACTCCCAGCTTTGTCAACAGGAGTGTTACTGTTGCTTCAGTGGGAACAAAGCTGAGCTCATAAATCCACGGTGAAGACATCTCCCTTCCCTCTGTTCTTGGTAGTATTTTTGTCCTTCTCCATCCAACATCACGCTTAGTCACCATCAGCAGGTAGATTGTGTAATATCCATTCAGAGACAAGTGTTCTGAAAACAGTTCCCTAGGTCAAGGTCATAGCTTAGCTCCTAAGGGAAAAATACTGCCCTGAGAGAACACCCTCTGTCCTGGCTGTTCTGGGCTTACAGACGTGTTCAGGGTTGCATTTGAAGGCCAGGACAAGAGCAAGACCCAACAACCTGCTGCAATTCTGATTCCTCCATGCAGAAACAGGGGGTTTTAATCATGAGGCCTCATGGGTTAAGAATGTGGTGTCTGTAGTCTCTAGGCTTTTCCCAGCCTCAGCAGCCCACACTTAGGTCACTAATAGTGAGAGGCACAGTTTTTGGAGGCGTTTGACTCTGTGGCTCCCTTCAAGGTTTGGTTGGGTTTGGGGGTTTTTTTTGTTTGTTTGTTTAAACTATGTTGATATGACAATATAAATATGCATAAGAGAACTTGGCACACAAAGCTGCTAACCTAACAGTAATTTGCCATTGTTGCCACTAGAGGATGAACACTCAACAGCATTGAAACTGATACTACTTGTGTCTCAAAGCCTGTTCTTTCCAAAGTACATGTATGCACCATAATATATCACTATACTTCAACATTAGGCCCCCAAATCTACTGGGGTAACAAATAAAAGTGCAAACCCTGTAAATAAAGATTCTTTTCCATTTTACCTAAATGGATATACTTCTGTCTGAAGTGCAGTGCATTTAGTTTCATATTGCCTAGCAGTCTGGGTTTAAAAAAAAAAACCCAAAAACCAGACAAATCTTTCTTTGGGAACATCATTCACTAAGGGATAACGTGTAGCTTGGTATTATGTAAGTCTGGCTGAAGTCCCTCGGTACTCTAACCTATAATTAACAATACTGTTGATGTAAAGTGAGTAAAATGTTTCAGAAAAATTCCTGAAGTACCAACAGATGCCATTTATGTACTATCATGAAAGTCTATCAGAGCAATATTGTGACTTTTCAAATTCATGAGCTGCTTCACTGCAAGATAAGTGCTGTATAGTCTTGTGTTTCTTTTAAAACATTCCAAAGAGAGGAAATAGATGCACAAAACTTTCAGATTTTTTGGAAACCACTTCTATTTGCCTCATAGAGCTTAAAGACTTGAAAAGACCTAGTCAAAGTCAATCCTGGTCAACTGGGTTTCTTCCACTGAGAAAAGTCTCTGGGATTTTACTGACACCAACTAGCACTGTGACTTTGGTAGGGCAGCACTCTTGTTCCCTGGAAAACTCTGCCAACATTTACTGTTCCAAAGTTTACAAAGTTTTGCCTTGTACTTGGCCCAAACCCAAAGACTCCTTAGATATTAAGCAGTCATATTCCCTGGACTCCTGTTGCATTTGACATAGCCCAAAGCAGAGCCTAAAGAGGACTTTCCCGAGCAACTACATCACCTCTGACCTACTAAGGGCTGGAGCTTGGTCCAAACTGCCACCAGTGACCTTTCCACTTGGCCCAGAGTCATGGAGTAGATGACTCCAATCCAAAGTAGATGAAGGCAACCAAAGTAGATGAAGGAACTCAGTGGTGTGACAGCTGAGTGAGTTTTGGTAGAAGACTGACATCAGGTATCAGAGGTGGAAGGTGTCCAGCAATGAGGAGCAGGTATGGAAGACAGAGGTCTCCTACATCTTGTAAGGAAGGGAGGCACTAGAGGCCAGGCTGGAGAAGACATTGGATGGAGGCATTTGAAGACCAAGGAACTGGACAGCATCAGACAGGAGCCGAGAATGACTTTGAGAGGTGGCTGGGAAAGAAAACTATAGAAACACATTCGAGATTGAGATGAGGATGAAGAAGGAACAAGTGAAATTGTCTAACTGGGAAGGTACAAATAAACAGGAGACAGAACTGGGTCATCTGGATTAAAGCTTTGGGTCATGTGGCCAGACTAATCTGTGCTTGTCCCAGAAGTGGAGGAGTGTTTTATGCTAACCTTCACTTGACTGATATTAGTTCAGCCCCTGGCACAAATCATAGATACTGATGAAATGCCTGCAAGCTCAAAGGGAATAGCAGTACATCTGCAGCCATGCCTATTTTATCTCAAAAGCAGCTTGAGATCTACATCAGCCAGGCCCTCCCTGGTTGCCAGGGGAACCTGTAGCAGCCAGACAAGCAGCCTGGGTAACACACACAAACAAATACCAGAACATTAACTACACATCAAACTAAGTGAGCTGCCTTGGCTGGTGACCTGAGGGACAACATCACCCCACTGCCTGGCTGTGGCAGAAAGCCAGGTCTGAGGACAAGGCCGTTCTCCTGAGAAACTCTGAAGAGTTTAACTCCAGGAATCATTAGCAAAAACATCTTAATTCCTTGTAAATCCTGAGAGAGGTTGTAAAACCTCAGCTCCACTCTCACATTTTTGTGCAGAGCACAGATGTTGTTGGTTAGTCTGTCTCAGTGTTGGCTTGGGCCATGCTTCTTTTCATCTGCCATCTTGGACATGAGGCATTGCAAGTTTCTGCCTGTGGAAAAGTTGTCTAAAAGCATCTCTTGCTTCCATCCTTAATTCAGATTCTTTTGAACAGGACCTCTTCTCTTTGGGTAATTATGTAGTGCCTGGGACGGACTAAAAACCAGTAGAGCCAGGAAAGTGCATGTACTAGAGCCACCCAGGAGCAGGGATACATGCATGTCTATGTGATAAACATGTTCTGGGTCCTTGCTGCTGGTGCCCCATAGATCACTTGAAAATATTAAACTTTACTTAAAGATTATGTAACACACAAGAGTAGAAGCTAATTTGAGCATTATGCTTTTTGCATTACTTGACTGGTGCTTCAGAAACAGCTGCTGAGAGCTAAGTTGCCATTTTTCCCATGCAGCTGTCAGGGAGACCCCTTTGCTCCCCCCATCTCATACAGCATCTCCAGAGAAAAAAAACCCAAAACCCAGAAAATCTTTACCCCTTCAAAGCACATACCTGACCTTTAAGGACCTCCAACACAACAGTCAGGTGCATTTAAAACCCAGGGCTGGGACAAACTAATTTTGAACCAAAAACTTCAAAACTAAAACTGTCATTAATGAGCAATCTCTGGAGGCTGGCCTTCATCCTTGGGGCCTCTCACTATTTCCTCATGGTCCCAGCAAGCAGCTAAAACCCTCCTGATTGCATCAGTTTGAGATGTGGAGACTCTCAGGCAGCTAATGAGGATTAATTACACTCTGTGGTCACCAGGACTTTGTCACTTAAGGAACATCAGGAACTCTGCAAAAGGGAATTGTCACAGAGAGCTGCAGTAAAGAGTGATTATTACACAAAATTCTCATTCCATCCTTTGTTCCAGGCCTTCAGACACTATAAGTTTAGCATAAGCTCTTATGTAGGGGCAGTTCTTAATTTGTACCTGACTCCTCCTATAGTTAACAGACCAAAAAAAAAAATCTCAGACAACAAAAAATATTTTTGAATCCAAGAAAAAAGTCTAAGGTTCACTGTAGTCAGTCATGTGCTTTATTGGAGCCAGCTATTACCACAAGAAGGATGTCACAGCACTAATTGCACTGGTAGCTCAATCAAGCTTCTTCAATTGTCAGTTCATGTTCAGTTGCTTCCTCAATATTTTTAAGTTGTCGAAGAACCCATTCTCTTTGTTTCTGTCTCTGTTATAGAAGATAAAATATTATTTACTCAACCTAATCTACCCAGATATTTCTTTTTAAAGTAAGCCTAAACAAAAGCATAATGAACCCAACTGAATTTTGGCTGAAATTATCCATTTATTTTAAGCTAATAAGAATTTACCTTCAGAGTGGGGAAGTTGGACACATCCATGGATGTGTTACAGGGGAAAACCAACCAGAACAGAGCCCAGTGGCTTCACAATGACATGAGTCTAATTCTGCTGCCTGTTTATCCTTTCTACTGGCTTTCCACAGAGCTCATGCCAATAATAACTTTTTTAGGAAATTGAGTTTTCACACTCCACAGATCAGAAAGAAAAATACCTGCATAAGTTCCATTAATCTAAGCTTTCAGCAGGAAAACTTACAGCTATTAAATGACTGCACATAAGATCCCACTTGCAATGACTGGCAGTCTTTTTTAACCCACATTGCAATGCTTTATAAACAAGGAAAGAAGTAGATTTGATTCTCCACTGACTCCTTACAATCATAAGTTTCTCCTGAAGAAATGTCTATTTAAAAAAAAATGGATTTTTGCACCAGAGTACATAGCTATTAATGCAATTTAATGAGTTAAGGCAAGTACTGGTTTGGAAGAGAGCATCACATCTAGTCTGTGATTAGGAGTGAGACACAGGGTCTAGCATGAGATGCATTTTCACTGGTGAAGTTGTGGAGATATTCTGCAACTAAAACTATTCCCATGTTACAAGAAAAAACCCATATAAAGCATTGGTAGGAAATTGTAGAGCTAAAAGAAAGCTATTACCACAAGAGCTTTATCAATTTTCTTCTTTCTGGTTTTTACTACTGGATCATCTTTTATCCCTGGTATTCCAGTAACAAGCCATGAAGGTTCACCCTTGGGAATTACTGCAATCTTCTCAGATTCCTTGGCAGGAGATTCAGTTTCCATGTTTGGGACAACCTTGTCACTTGGGTCTTCACTTGACTCATTAGAAGCCAACACTGTTGAAAGCCTCCTTCTAGAAAATACAACCTGAGAGCTTTGGCTTATCTCCTTATTTAATTCTTCAGAGTCAAACACTGTTGAAATCCTTTTGGGGGACATATGAGGGATATAGGCTTCAAAGTTTACTAATGATACTTTAGTTAATCTACTTAGATTGGATTTTGGCATTGGAGACCCATAAGCTCTCTTACTGGCATCGTGGTCCTTGATTGACTGATTTGTCAGGTCTGGAAGGGATGGCATTGTTCTGGAAAGCACCGAGTCCACTGGAGTGCTGTGCTTCACCAGTCTCTTCTTCAGAGATCTTTTAACATTCAGAAATGAATCTTCATCCTCTGACATCTTGAAGTCAGGTTTATTTCCTTAAGAAAATAAGGGAAAATTGTACCTTGCTCACATAGCAAGAGGTGCTACATCAGGTGCTCAGCTGTTGATGAAACAAATCCAACTAACATTCAAGGGTTCAGAAGAGCCAAGTGGAAGACAGAACATTAGACAACAGCTTCTCACATATACAGTTTATCCCTGTCCCAGCCCTCTGCATGTGGAGCTCTACAGATGATAGAAATGCAAGATCTCTCATTAGCCACAACATCATTAAAACTTTTTCTCAGCATATACATGTGGCAGCTGCTAACAATGAGCAGATAAAGACCCTTGCCAGAGAGATTACCATAAGGAGACAAAAATTCAAGTGCTCTGGAGACACATGCAGAGAACTCCTGGATTTAACAGCCACACCTCTTGCTCCATTTGACTTTTCCTTTCACTTCTTAAAAGAGGACTCACAAAACTCTCATTCCTTCCCACTTGACATTTGACTTACTACTTCTAGTGATCCTAAACCAATCATGTTCTGTGCAAGCCTGTTTTCAACTGACTTTACAAGAATGGAAAAGTTTTTCTCTTGGTAGTGTTTGCCCTACCAATGTACCAGCCCCCAACAACAACAAAAACCCCACACACAACACCCCAAACCTTGACTTCTTACACAAGGAGAAGCCCAAGATATACATCTTAAACAGGATATATTTAAGAAAAATAACTTAATTAGATGATCAGATAAGGATTTCTGCAAACTGTTGAATTCTTTCACGAGGCAACTCAGATATTTCACAGAGGTTGGTTGCATGAAGCTCAAAGGGGAAAAAGTGTTTTAAGTGCCAATGTTCTAAGCCCTACCAAAAATCTTGATAGCAGTTGAGTGACAAAACAATGCCAGGGGTGTACACAGTAGGACAAGGACATGTTTGCTAAAGTAAGAGGCATCAGTTCTCTATTCTTTATCAATGCTTTTCACCTGGGTAGGATCTGGACTAGTAGACTAGTCTAGGACTAGTCTAGAACTAGTCTACTAGTCCTAGTCTACTAGGACTGGATTTTCACATCCACTTTGCACTTCTGAAGAACAGGTGGCAAAAGGTAGAGCACCAGCTCTTCAGTACAGCAAGCCAGGGGATTTTCTCCCCCCTCTCACAAGACACATTAACACCTATTTTCCCCTCTCACTCCTTCAGGGAGCTTGTTTTTGTGTGATAGATGATAAACAGCTCTCAGTCTACAGGCACCACCTTTTCCATTTCCTGCTCAGCCTAATTGGATTCTCTTAGTCTCTATCCCAAAAGCTTGCTGGAAGCAATACTGTCAACCAAAGCTCCTGGGGAAAGCATTTTTTTTTACTATTTCACACTTTATAACATGCAAACATCATTTTTTTTTCTGTTAAGTTTTTTTTTTTAATAAGAATATTACAGATAAAGGAGAGAAACCCAAGAACAACAAAGAAACATAAACCATTTAAGAGTGCCAGAGCCTACCACACAAAACATCTTGCAGAAACTAAAAAAAAAAACAAAAACAACAACAAAAAAACCCCAACCCCCTAAGAAAGCACCACAATAAGACTTACCAGAGTCCTCCTGACACTTTCCTCTGCTTCTCAGGTGATCTAACTTGAGCTGCTACTTCACTTCTTATAGTCCTGCCAGGCTCCCAACATCCTTTGCTGCAGAGACTCCTGAAATCAAACATTTAGATTTATTTTTTTTTGAAGAGTTTCAGCAGTGTTGCTCAACCAATACACTACTGAATAGAAAACTAGGATGGATTAATCACAGAAAAAAATGGGCTTGCAAACTTATATATGTGTTATGTTTATTGCTGTTTAATGGCTGCTGCTTGCTCCCTAATTCTGTCACAAAAAAAAACCCCAGCTCATCTAGTGCTTAACTGGTTTCAGATATTTACTGAAGGCACATTTCACATGTTTGCTGAAGGCACATGGAGGATCTGTCATAAGATGGGTTTTTGTCAATGGAGTATATCTGTTCCAATACTGATTTTATCTTTTCACTGCTTCTCTTGCCTCAAAAAGTAATTAGAAAAAAAAATATGTTAAATCTGCTATTAAAAGCTCTTCATTGTAGGAAAATAGGTAGTGAGAATTAAGTGAAGTTTATTTCACCCCAGGCTGAATTTCATGGTGTTTGCTGCTAAAGAACTGTGGAAATAGCACCATTTTATCTTGCAGAAAGTGGTTTCAAAATACCAGCTCTTAGGTGAGAATTGCATCAGTCTGGAATGGTCTGGTTCAGGTAGAGGGGCATCATTTTTGTTGACAGAGAAAAACAGCTGGACTGCACCGTCCCTGCTGAGTTGCAAGTCACCTCTGTGGTGGGTGGCAGCCAACAGCTGCTATCACAGCACCATAAGAGAGGGCACAGGCTCGGGAGAGCGTGTCCACAAAGATTTGGGGTAGCCCCTCTTGCCCAAGCATGACCTGTGGGCCTTTAAAATCCAAGCTGATCAGACAGACAGACCTAATTTGAGGACTTTCTGCTGGTGGCCTGAGGTTGCAGAGTGCATCTCGTGCAGACAGAGGGGCGAAGGGCTGATCTCACTGGGATTTGAGCTTGTGGTTCCAGGGAGTCTAGGCATTTTTAACCTGATCATAAACCAACCTCTCTCTCCACATTAATTGCACTATGAATAGAGAATTGGAGCTACCAGTTCAATATTTAGGAATAACAGTCTGTCAGTATATGGGGAAACTTGCTAGGTTTAAATTATGTGCCCCTAAGGAGCTGAAAGAGAGCTTGAGAAATGGAGGCACTTTACAATCACATGGATGGCACGAGTAAACATCCTGGAAATAAATAGTTTGTCCAGAATAAGCTATTTATTTGCTAAACTCCCAGGGGATGTTCCTACAGGAATATTTTGAGAACTAAACAAAAAATATTTTGAGATATTTGTGGCTGGGGGGAAAAAAAAAAAAGCAAAAAAAAAAAAGCCCTGTCCTTTTTAAACACAGAAGGGGCAAGACCAACTGTCACCTCATTTTGAATATTAGTAGCTAGGCTTCAAGCTAGTGGCCTTGTGGCTTGGTGAGCAAACCCACCAGGTCAGCCATACTGTACCTTGCAGAGTTCACAAGCCAGTTCCTTATATAGCACAGAGGGGAGAGTGATGGCTTGACATGTTGCAATGTTTGCACTGTCCTCCGGTGCCAGTGGGACATAATATCACTTCTCCTGGCAAGGCAGCGGGACAGACAATGCTGCGCAGCAGGGACCTGTGTGAAGAGATTTTTGGTGGCTCTGAGCAACGTTGAATTTCACTGGATTCCTTCAAAAACTGATGGCCTTGGTTTTCAGGCCTCTTTGCTTCCTCTAATTGTCATAGAATCATAGAATCATAGAATTTT
>VXBZ01012065.1:7402-21460 GCA_013399135.1 Heliornis fulica | reverse complement strand
GGGGGGTTGAGTCTGGAGCAGAGGAGGCTGAGGGGAGACCTTCTCCCTGCCTGGAATGAGCTGAGAGGAGGTTGGAGAGAGGTGGGCGCTGGTCTCTTCTGCCCAGGGACAGGGGACAGGACAAGGGGAACAGCCTCAAGCTGCACCAGGGCAGGTTCAGATGAGATGTCACAAGAAATTCTTCCCCCAAAGAGCTGTGGGGGTGTGGGACAGGCTTCCCAGGGAGGGGGTGGAGTCCCCACCACTCCTGGGTGTATTTTACACCCTTGCCCTGAGCTGCAGGGCCCTGTCAGGCTGTGACCACTGGTGGCATTTCCATGCTGGTCAGTGCCAGGGATCTCTTTGCTGCTGGGCTGTTTGTTTGCAATGAAGGGGATCAAAGTCTTCAGGCTCGCTGAGCCGAGGCACGGATGGATGTCATCACATTTCCTCACTGCTTGACTTTCAATGAGATGAGTTTTGATTCATTTCCAGCCCAATTCAACTGACTTGTTCTTGAACCTTTGTTTTGGTGTTGGGTTTATTTTTCCCTCCTTTTTGTCTTCATCCCTAGCTCTGCATCCTTCTGGGGTTTGGGTTTCTCCTTTTGATCATCCAATGGAGAGCAACCTCCTCTCCACTCCACCACCTCTCTCATGTTGGACTAGATGACCTTCAAAATTCCTTTCCAACCTAGAGCATCCTACTATTCTATGATTCTATGGAAGATGTCCAGGTTCACCTGATGGCAAACTGCTGCAGAGCAGGTGCTGGCTCCAGCCTCTACAATAAAGCCAGTTCCACCCTTTAGTAACCTGTTTTCTTGCAGCAGATGGTCTCTCAACCCCAAAACCAACACACTTTCTAAGCTAACATAGCTATAGTCACAGAATCACAGAATATTTGGAGTTGGAAGAGACCTTGGAAGATCATCCAGTCCATCCCCCTGCCTGAGCAGGGTCATCTAGATTAGATCACATAGGAACATGTCCAGATGGGTCTGGAATGTCTCCAGAGAAGGAGACTCCACCACCTCTCTGGGCAGCCTGTCCCAGGGCTCCATCACCCTCACAGGGAAAGAGTTTTTCCTTATATTCACATGGAACTTCCCATGTTCCAGCTTGGACCCATTGCCCCTTGTCCTGTCACTGGTCATCACTGAGAAGAGCNGATGTTCCACTCCCTTCATCATCTTGGTGACCCTGCATTGGACTTGTTCAAGGAGTTCTACGTCCTTCTGGAACTGAGGGGCTCAGAACTGGACACAACATTCCAGATGTGGTCTCACCAGGGCAGAGCAGAGGGAGAGAAGGACCTCTCTTGACCTACAGACCACTCCCCTTCTAAAACACCCCAGAATGCCATTGGCCTTCTTGGCCACGAGGACACATTGTTGGCTAACGCTCATCCTGCCATCCCACAGGTCCTTCTCACCCACACTGCTCTCCACCAGACCAGTCCCCAACCCATCCTGATCCCTGGGGTTGTTCCTCCCCAGATGCCAGACCCTGCCCTTGCCCTGGTTCAAGTTTCTTCTCGTCCAGCTCCCCGGCCTGTGTGTCACGTAGGAGGTGGGAGCTGAGCACCAAGAGGGTTGTGTTTGCTCTGTGTTTTCCTGGAACAGCCTGGTGTTTCGCAAGCTGCTGAAAAAACTGGCCACTGCATGGGGAAGCAGGTCAGATCCTTGCAGAGCTCCACAGGAGGCAAAACTGCCCCGGGGGAAGTAGGGTGGAGGAAGAGGAGGGTTCACTGCAGGAATCTCAAGTTGGCCAGTGACACCAGGCTCAGCTGGTCCCTCTCACAAGGACTGTCCACTCCAACCTCCAGCCTGTGTCCATGGGTGGTCTCCATCCTTTGTGCAACCACTCCAGGGGCAGAAACCAACCCACCTATGGTGGGGCCAAGATCACGGGGACCCTTCTCCTGATGGTGTGCCTTTGGGGTGAGTGGCATTTGCCTTCGCTACCGGCCACAGGGAGCCCAGATGAGCTCCTCCAGCCTGCACAGCTCCACGCTGTGGAGTGCAGGAGAGGCTGGTCGAGGATCCTGGGTTTCCCTTGGGGGACTGGACTGGGGGAGGAAGGGCTTTGGTGGGGGGGGATTGGATTTTTACATGAAGTGGGGACCTTAGTGATCTCCACCGCGCTCCACGGGCCGTGCATCAAATCTCTACTTCTGCACGTGTCGCTTTGCCCCATAATCAAAAGCTTGTGATCATTAATTAAAGCCTTGCCACCCTTAATTAAAGGCTTGTGAGCATGTGGAGGGAAGCACACCAAATCCTGAAGTCATCTCACAACTGGCCACAGCCTCCTGCTGTGCTTTAACTTTGGCTTATACCCGACAAACATGGCAAACCCGTGGTACTTCTGCTTGGAGGGGGCTTGGCTGAACCCCAACGCTCCCCGTGGACCCTGCAGGTCCCTTACCCATGTGAAGGCAACGTCATGCAGATGGTTTATGGTGGCTCCACCGTGGCAGGGGTTAAGAAAGGGCTTAGGGATTTGCTCAGGCTCCTCCAGCTCGGAGTAGAAGCTGGTTACATGATTCAGGCAACATCCTTGGCGCCGCTTCAGATTTACAAAGGGCACAAGCAGAAACGCTCGTCTGTCTCCTGCTTCGGTTGGGAGTGAGCAAAATTAAGACCATACTTTCTCTGTGAGTAGGGATTTCCCTTTCATTTCCAGGCTGATGAGTTGCTAAGGGCAGTTTGTACAGCTGCCACTTGGAACTAAAATATTTCTTTTTCTTTCTTGGGTTTCCTCCTCCTTTGGTGATCTACTCATGAACAGCACAACCTCCCCACTTCTTCTTTCTTTCTCTTTTTTTTTAAATCCTTCCCCTGGAAATATCAGTAGGGCATTTGCCTCTTTGACAGTTGGTATCTCCTGGCTGGCTGGAGACATCTAGACCAGGACAAGTCCACAGTCAATACCCATGAGACCGGCAGCCAAAGAATTTCTGCTGTGTCTCAGCTGCAGGGCTGATCTACTGCTTAGCGCATGGTAACCTCATCACCTTGTGAAAACAAGGAAAATGAGTGGGGAAAGGATGAAGCAGAAGATCCAACCATTTGTCAGGACTGATACTTGCAACCCATCTGCTTCAGCCTCTCATAGAAGTGAACTTGGAGGTTTGGCTTTGCCAAGGGACTTGACTGCAAAGATGCTTTTTGTGCTTCATCACCAAGAGGCTTTTCTTGCTCCCCGCCGCCCATCCGGAATGAAAGAGCTGAGCTAGGCACGCCTGCACCCAGTGTGCCACAGCTGCCCAGATGCTTTTCGTATTTAAATGACTCAGGGATTTTATTTTTAACCTCTTTCATCCCCTTTCTGGCCCTTGTGACTACATCAAGCCCTCGCTTCCCGCTAGCCGGACCCACACGCAGCTCGGTGCCCAAGCACTTCGGAAATCATTATCCATGGTCAAAAAGCTTGTTTGCACAACGCAATCCCATCCTTTTTGAACCTCTCTTTTTTTTCCCTGCTGACCCAGCTGAGTTCTCCACGTGACTAACGTCCAATTACGGCTCCTTTCTCCACGGTTTCCCTTCGGTTCGTGCTCTTGCAACAGTGGGACTACGGGACCGGCAGCAACGTCACGCGCTGCCAAGGCCCTTGTTCAAGTGGTCTCCCACTTGTCTCTTCAAGCTTGACACACAGCTGGACCCCCAAAGGCATCACCCACTCGTGATGGTGAAGCTACACCTTTGCTGCTGGCTGCCTGTACAAAAAACATACATAAGCTCAACTACTCATTTTTTTCCTCACATGAGCAAGAAAAAGGCTTCTAGGGTGTGGGATCCACACCGACGTTAATTCAGGAATTTAGATGCAGAGATGGGGCTCTGTTGCCTAGAAGAAGATGCCCAAGGCCATCTCAGGTGCCCAGGGCACGTGTGGCATGGTCAGCACCCCCTCTGACACCATCTGACCACCAACCACCTCCATCCAGCAACCATCTGGATAAATGTTATAAGTTAATGGTTATAAATATGTGAAGGGTGAGTGTCAGGAGGATGGATCCAGGCTCTTCTCAGTGATGGCCAGTGACAGGACAAGGGGAAATGGTTCCAAACTGGAACATAGAAAGTTCCATCTTTATAAGGAGGAACTTTTTCATTGTGAGGGTGATGGATCATGGAACAGGCTGCCCAGAGAGGTTGTGGAGTCTCCTTCTCTGGAGACATTCTAGACCAACCTGGACATGTTCCTGTGTGATCTACTCCAGATGATCCTGCTTGGGCAGGGGGTTTGGACTGAGTGATCTTTCGAGGTCTCTTCCAGCTCCTGATATTCTGTGTGATTCTGTAATCTCAAACACTCAAGCAACTGAGCCCCACTCACCCCCAGGATTTCAGTTCCTCTCTTTCCCCTCCTGTCTTTGCAGGCACAGCTGCTGAGAGCCCGGGGAAGATCCTCCGCTTGGTGGGCAGCTCAGACCGCTGCGCCGGGCGCGTGGAGGTGTTCTACAACGGGACGTGGGGAACAGTGTGTGACGACGGCTGGGGAGCCCCCGAGGGCCGGGTCGTGTGCCGGCAGCTGGGCTGTGGATCAGTACTCTCAGTTGCACCAGGAACTCGGTATGGAGAAGGGATGGGACAGATCTGGTTGGATGAAGTCAACTGCACCGGGGAGGAAAGGGACCTCTCTGAATGCCGAGCCAGGCCGTGGGGGGAACACAACTGTCATCACGTGGAGGATGCCAGCGTTGAGTGCACAGGTAGCCTGGGGTGGCAGTGACCCAGCTTGCACCACCTCCACCCCTGTGTCCCTCCCTGCATCCCTGGTGGTGATGCACATCTCTTGTTCCAGTACCTCAAGGGGGCCTACAAGAAAGATGGGGAGAGGCTGTTCAGTAGGGCCTGTTGTGACAGGACAAGGGGTGATGGGTTTAAAATAGAGGGAGGGAGATTTAGATTGGATATTAGGAAAAAGTTCTTTGCTGTGAGAGTGGTGGAGCACTGGAACAGGTTGCCCAGAGAGGTGGGGGATGCCCCTGGATCCCTGGAGACGTTCAAGGCCAGGTTGGATGAGGCCCTGAGCAAGCTGATGTAGTTGGGGGTGTCCCTGCTTCTTGCAGGGGGGTGGACTAGATGACCTCTGGGAGTCCCTTCCATCTCATGTATTCTATGGTTCCCTTGGGCTCTCTGCAGACTCCGGTATCACAGCGCTGGGCACCCTTCAGCTACTCAACGGCCCCAACCGCTGTGCCGGGAGAGTGGAGGTGCTCCACAACCACATGTGGGGGACGGTGTGTGACGACGGCTGGGACCTGAACGATGCCGCGGTGGTGTGCCGGCAGCTGGGCTGCGGCAGGGCACTGTCGGCCACCAGCGGGGCTCGCTTCGGGAGGGGACATGACCCCATCTGGTTGGATGAGGTGAACTGCACTGGCGCTGAGGAGACCATCTTCAACTGCCGGGCCAGCGCGTGGGGGAAAAACAACTGCTTCCACGGGGAGGATGCTGGAGTGATCTGCTCAGGTAACGCACCTCGAGGCGAAAAATGGGCCAACATCAGACTTCCAGGGGTTCCTAAGGGATTGTGGGATGGCTCCAGGAGCAGGCAAGTTGCCCTGCAAAGCCTCCACCTACCTCTTGCTGCCATTAATCCAGTGCCAAGCTGGAGGAACAGCGGTTGGTTAGCAGTTGAGTTCACCCCTTATGGACCTACCCCAAAGCCTGGTTTGCCTTGGGGACAGCTAAGCTGTTCCATGAAAAGCTTTCTGCAGGTGTAGCTCACCAGCCCCAGTTCCTGCCCATCTGGTTGGTCTTTCTCACCTGTCACTCACCACACAGGGCTTAGATGGAGTTTCTGATGCACGTGAAGCTCAGCTCTGTTGTTTGGGTGGCACAGTGGAGCATGAAATGGCAGATGAATGGTGGATTCTGCCCCTCTGCTTCATTCTGGGGAGACCAGATCAAGGGTCCCTGGTACAAGTCAGTCATGGAGCTGTTGGAGTGGGTCCAGAGGATGCCACGGAGATGATCCAAGGGCTGCAGCACCTCTCCAGTGAAGACAGGCTGGGATAGTTGGGCTTTTTTAGCATAGAGAAGAGAAAGCTTTGGGGAGACACCAGAGCCCCTTCTAGTACCTGAAGGACCTACAGGAAAGTTGGGAAGGACTGTTTGTAAGGGCAGGTGGGGATTGGACAAGGGGTGATGGTTTTAAACTACAACAGTGTAATTTTAGATTAGACTTTAAGAAGAAGTTAGTTCTTCCTTCTGAGGGTGGGCGACTGGCCCAGGTTGCCCACAGAGGTTGTGGAGGCCCCATCCCTGGAGACATTCAAGGGCAGGTTGGCCTGATCCTAGTGGAAGATGTCTCTGCTCACTGCAGGGGGTTGGACTAGATGACCTTGAAANGCCCCATCCCTGGAGATGTTCAAGGCCAGGTTGGATGAGGCCCTGAGCAAGCTGATGTAGTTGGGGGTGTCCCTGCTTCTTGCAGGGGGGTTGGACTACATGACCTCTGGGAGTCCCTTCCAACTCCAGCCATTCCATGATTCTATGATTTTATGATTTTATGATTTTATGATTTTATGATAAGGTGACCATGAAACGAGGCATTTTCACCACACAATATCCTTTCTGTAAAGCCCCTTTTCAAAGTTACCCCCCGGACAACACTGCTCCGAGGATGTTAAGCACTGTGGGTCATTCTGGGCACTGACCATGTGGGAAGGAAGCTCAGGGGTGGAGCAGCAGCTCTCCTGGTGCACTCACCCTTCCATCTCCTTGACAGCTTCGGGGGTATCCGTGGCCGTCGAGCTCCGCCTGACCAACGGTTCGTCCCCCTGCGAAGGCAGGGTGGAGGTGACCCATGACGGTACCTGGGCAGCCCTGTGTGATGAGGGCTGGGGTCTGCCCGAGGCTCGAGTGGTGTGCAGGCAGCTGGGCTGCGGGAGAGCGCTGTCAGCACCTGGAGGGTCACATTTTGGCCAAGGACCTGGGAAAATGTGGCCTGAGAGCGTGAGCTGCGTGGGCGTGGAGACCACGTTCTCCGCGTGCAGTGTCAAGCCCCGGAGCAATGGCACTTGTCACCACGGGAGAGAGGCTGGCGTGGTGTGTGCAGGTAACCCCCTTGGGAGGGACGTGGCATGAGGGGTGGTGGGTCTTGATTTTCCACCTCTGCAAACAGCCCCAGACAACCCTCTTCGTGGGTGTGGCCATTGGGGGCTGTTGAAGAAATTCTGGGGGGCTGGAGAAATTTTGAGCATCCTCTGGAGAGGTCGGTGCCGATGCCGGTGGGTGGGATGAGGCTGCCTTGCAGCTTGATGGCACTGGGGATCAACCAGTTCCTTTCCATGGTGATTGGAGTTGGGGTTAGGTTGTTGAGGTTGTTTAGGTTCAGGCTGTTCAGTAGGGCCTGTTGTGAAAGGACAAGGGGTGATGGGTTTAAAATAGAGGGAGGGAGATTTAGATTGGAGATTGGGAGAATGTTCTTTGCTGTGAGAGTGGTGGAGCACTGGAACAGGTTGCCCAGGGAGGTGGTGGATGCCCCATCCCTGGAGACGTTCAAGGCCAGGTTGGATGAGGCCCTGAGCAACCTGATGTAGTTGGGGGTGTCCCTGCTTCTTGCAGGGGGGTTGGACTCGATGACCTCTGGGAGTCCCTTCCAACCCCAGCCAGTCTATGATTCTATGATTGGAGGAGCCTTCATCCCTCGATTCACTGCTCAACAAACTGGGAAGGTGCCAGGGACATCCTCCTCATCACAGATCTCACCCCACTGACCCTTCCCTACAATCTCCTCCTCTAGGTACATCGGAGGGCGACCAGGTCCAGCTGGTGAACTACGGCAGCCGCTGCGCCGGCAGGGTCGAGGTCTTCCATAACAAGCAGTGGGGGACGGTGTGTGATGACAACTGGGACTTGCTGGATGCTGAGGTGGTCTGTCGGCAGCTGGACTGCGGCCGGGCGCTGTCCGCCCCTGGCGGGGGCCAGTTCGGGCGAGGGGACGGCATCATCTGGATGGACGAGACCAACTGCACGGGGGTGGAGAGCGTCTTGTCCTCCTGCCGGGCACGGCCATGGGGCATCAATAACTGCTACCACGGAGAAGATGCTGGTGTGGTTTGCTCAGGTGACCCAAAGCTCCCTCAGGATCACTCCACAGAGGGTGGAGGGAGGGTGGGAAGTGTGGTGAAGGCAAGTCTGAGCCCCCAGGTAAGGCTGAGGGGCGGCAGCAGCAGCCAGTGGGGTTTCCTTGGAGTGTCCCTGCAGATGTTGGTCCCATCTGAGGGCTGCTCTTCCCACCTCAAGGCGTCTATTTAAGGTGGTGGGAGGTATTTCTGAAGGGATCCCACCCCTCCAGGAAACCACCAGCTCAATTAATGGGTCCAACTCCTTGCAAGGAAGGTCATGGAAAGCCCAGTGAGTGGTTCTTGCAGGAGGTGGGGTTGTGGCCCAAGGGGATGCAGGACCACCACAGACCACCCTCTTCAGGCTCTTTGTGCTGGATGCTCTCAGGGGGAAGTTTCAGGTGGTGATGGGGAAGGGTCTTCCTCTCCTCCTCTATGTTTTTTGAAAGCTTGAAGAGGGGCTGGGAGGCATCAAGCTGCACCAGGGCAGGTTCAGATGAAGAAATTCTTCCCCCAAAGAGCTGTGGGGGTGTGGGACAGGCTGCCCAGGGAGGGGGTGGAGTCCCCACCCCTGGGTGTATTTAACAGATGGGAGATGAGGTGCTCAGGGAGCTGGTTCAGGAGAGGAAAGGGATGGTTGGATGTGATGATCTTACAGGTCTTTTCCATCCTTCTGATCCTGTGAGTAGGTTCTGTGATTAAGCCTGAAGGTGTTAATAAATCTCTCGGGTGTTTGCAGACTCGGTCTTCCCCGAGCCGGCTCATCTCCGCCTGGCCAACGGCTCTCACCGCTGCGCCGGCAGGGTGGAGGTGCTTCACCAGGAGGAGTGGGGCACCATCTGTGACCACAACTGGGATAAGCAGGATGCTGAGGTGGTGTGTCGGCAGCTGGGCTGCGGCGCGGCCCTGCCGGCGTCCGAGGGAGCAGACTTCGGCGCCGGACCCTTGCGCGTCTGGTTGGACAACGTGGACTGTCGGGGGACAGAGCCCACCCTGACAAAGTGCCAGGCAAGCCCGTGGGGAGAGAGAAGCTGCAGCCACAGAACACGTGCCAGCGTGGTGTGCTCAGGTGGGTTTCACTCGGGCACCAGCAGCGTGACCCACCGCTAACCTCCCCCCCCCGCCCCGTGTGTCGGTTGGGAGCAAGGCGCCAGCTTCACTTCTTCACCTGCTGCTGGGTCAGGAGCCCCCAAGCCCTCGGAGAAGTGTCTCCACGGGGTGGGCACGAGGTGCTGCGGGTTCAGTGGTGGTGCAACCACGCAGCACCGAAACACAGGGTCCTTCCTCTCGCAGAGGGGCTGGATGCTCTGAGCATCTTCCTGCCCGTTTTGCAGGCTCAGCCGTTTCCAGCTTCTCCCCAGTCCGCCTGGTGGATGGTCCAGGCCACTGCGCCGGGAGGGTCGAGGTGTTTCACGATGACAAGTGGGGGACGGTGTGTGACGACAGCTGGGACTTCGCGGACGCTAGAGTGGTGTGCCGGCAGCTGGACTGCGGGGGGGTGGTGTCGGCGCCGCGGAGGGCTTTCTTTGGGCAGGGACAGGGACCCATCTGGCTGGACGGTGTGCACTGCCAAGGGACAGAGGCCGCCCTCTCGGAGTGCAGGACGAAGGGATGGGGAGTCCACGGATGTGAGCACGGAGAAGACGCCGGCGTGGTGTGCGCAGGTAACTGCCACGCGTCGCCGCCCTGGCGGCACCTCAAGGAACCATTCCGCCATGCTCCTGCACCTTGTCCACTTGACCAGCTAGTGCTAATGTGGTGGTCTCCAGAATGCTTCTGGATGAAGTTCTTCTTCATAAGTGCTGACTGGTGTTAGCACAGACCAGACCAGTCCCACCAAGCAAATTCCAACACAGCCACCTGCTACTGCTACAGCAGGTCTTGTCCCATCAAAGGTGGCCTCATGGTAGAGTGAGGCCTCTTTGACAGCTTTGGTTGATCCATGGTAGACATACCCAGAGCTACATGAGCCTGTGAGATCTTCCATCCCTCCCCCTCCTCTCCAGCTCTGACTTTATCTGCTAGAGGAGCCCCACAGGTCATTTTAGGACCAGTGAAGAAGCTGGTGGCACTGGGTTGCAATCAGGTGTCACTTACTGAGATAGCCACTGTTGAAGTCCCTTGCCCCAGCATGGGAAGGTAGCACCTCACCCTGGTTGGGCTATATGCCCTTCAGGACCAGCAGCTGGAGAGCAGGTGAGGTATCCCATGAGGTCCATGTGGCACAAAGATGCCTTGTGTGACTGGATCCTGCCCCGTGGATCTGTCTCAGGAGGGCAGATCCTGAGTCATAGCTTCTTCAGATCATAGAATGTGTTGGGTGGGAAGGGACATTTAAATGTCATCTAGTCCAACACCCCCCGCAGTGAGCAGGGACATTTTAAGCTACAGCAGGTCGCTCAGAGCTTCATCAAGCCTGACCTTGAATGTCTCCAGGGATGGGGCCTCTACCATGTCTCTGGGCAACCTTGGCCAGTGTCTCACCACCCTCAGAGTGAAGAACTTCTTCCTCATGCCCCATCTAACCCTGCCCTGCTCTAGTTTAAACCATCACCCCTCGTCCTATCTCTCCATGCCCTTAGAAACAGACCTGCCCAGCTTTCCTGGAGGTCCCTTCAGGTTCTGGAAGGGACTCTGAGGTCCCCTTGAGCCTTCTCTTCTCCAAGCTGAGCAAACCCAGCTCTCTCAGCCTGTCATTAGAGAGGTGCCCCAGCCCTCTGATCATCTTGTGGCCCTCATCTGGACCTGCTCCAAGAGGTCCACGCCCTTCTTGTGTCAAGGGCTCCAGAGTTGAGATCTACTGATTAGTGTGGTCAAGCCCTTGCTAATCAAGCCTGGCCAGATCCCATCACACCTCCAAGGTGTGCCTGTTGCCACAAGAACATCCCTGACCCCTCAAGGCCTCTGGTATTGCTGGCAGCTGGAGGTTTCACGGGGCTTGAGGTGTCTCCTTCCTGTGTGTACACTCCCTGGTGTCGTAGGATCGGGCATCGCCGACCTGGGAAGCCTCCGCCTGGTGAATGGCTCCGACCCGTGCTCCGGGAGGCTTGAAGTGTTCCATGATCAGCGCTGGGGAGGCATCTGCAGTGATGGCTGGGACCTGGCTGAAGCCCAGGTGGTGTGTCAGCAGCTGGGCTGTGGGTCAGCGCGCTCGGCCGCGAAGTCGACCCAGCATGAAACAGAAGATGGCCTCATCTGGGTGGATGCCGTGGAGTGCACCGGGACTGAGGGAGCCCTCTTTGAATGCAAGGTCAAGTTCTGGGGTGTCAAGAACTGCAAGTCAAAGCACCATGCAGGTGTCACCTGCTCTGCAGGCACAGGTCAGTGGTGATGAGTCAACCTCATCAGTCCTCTCTCGGTGGAGGCCAATGATACTACCAGCCTCTAGTCCTTGGGGAAGTCCCAGAATGATAGGCCATGGAAGGGACCTCTGGAGGTCCCCAAGTTCTACCCCCTTAACAGAGAAGGATCACCTCGAGCAGGTGGCACAGGACAGTGTTCAAGTGGGTTTTGAAGGTCTCCAGGGATGGAGTCTCCACAACCTCCCTGTCCAGCCTGTCTCAGGGCTCTGCCACTCTCACAGTAAAGATGTTCCTCCTCATCTTTAGGTGGAGCATCCAGTATTCCAGTTTATGCTCATCCCCTCTTGTCCTCTCACTGGGCATCACTGGAAATAAACCTGACCCCATCCACCCAAGTATTCATAAGCATCGATAAGTTCCACCCTCACCCCAGTCTTCCACCTCAGTCTTCTCTCCTCTAAGGGAAAAGGTCCCAAGTCCCTCATCTATTCATATGAGAGATGTTCTACTCCCCTGATCATTTTTGTAGCCCTTTCTTGGACCCTCTCCAGTAGCTCCATGTCCTTCCTAAACTGAGGAGTCCAGAACTGCACCCAATGAGGCCTCACCCNTGTTCCTCCTCATCTTTAGGTGGAGCATCCAGTTTTCCAGTTTATGCTCATCACCTCTTGTCCTCTCACTGGGCATCACTAGAATAAAACCTGACCCCATCCACCCAAGTATTCATAAGCATTGATAAGTTCCACCTCCCCCCAATCTTCCACCTCAGTCTTCTCTAAGGGAAAAGGTCCCAAGTCCCTCATCTATTCATATGAGAGATGTTCTACTCCCCTGATCATTTTTGTAGCCCTTTCTTGGACCCTCTCCAGTAGCTCCATGTCCTTCCTAAACTGAGGAGTCCAGAACTGCACCCAATGAGGCCTCACCCGTGCAGAGTAGAGGGGGAGGAGAACCTCCCTCAACCTTCTGGCCACACATTTCTTGATACAGCCCAGGATGCCATTGGCTTTCTTGGCCATGAGGGGACATTGCTGTCTCTCTCCTGGTTAACCCTAAATCCCTTCTCTTCACCAAGCCAGACCTTGCTCAAGTGCACGATGCACTTGGTGCCTCCTTCCCTTCTTCTCCCCATGAGGATACACACATCCCTGGAGCTCCTTGGTAACTGGGCCAGGTTCATGGTCTACAGGGCATGGTCCTAGCAGGCTTGTCCCAAGAAGTGTTCATGCATGGTGCAAGGGGAAGTCCACCACATTTCCAGCCACAGGCAGGTATTTCTGGCCAGGGTTTATTTTCCTCCCACTTTCTTTTCAGATTTGGAGCCAGGAAGCTTGGAAGCCCTGCGGCTAGTGAACGGCCCACATCGCTGTGCCGGGAGGGTGGAGGTCTTCCACAACCAGCAGTGGGGGACAGTCTGTGATGATGGCTGGGACCTGAAGGACGCGGCGGTGGTGTGCCGGCAGCTGGGCTGTGGGACGGCCATGTCAGCCCCAGGTTTATCTGGGTTTGGGCAAGGATCTGGCCCCATCTGGCTCGATGGGGTGAGTTGCCGTGGGACAGAAGCCACCCTCACTGAATGCCTGGGCAAGCCTTGGGGACACCATGCTTGTAACCACGTGGAAGATGCCAGCGTTGTGTGCTCAGGTAACGCTCACTGTATGATTGCTCTGTAAGGTTGTAGATGGTGGAACACTGGAATGGTGGAGGCCCCATCCCTGGAGATATTCAAGGTCAGGCTGGATGGGCTGTGAGCAATCTGATCTAGTGAAGATGTTCCTGCTTACTGAAGGGAGTTGGACTCCATGGCCTTTAAAGGTCCCTTCCAACCTAATGCATTCTATGATTTTATGATTCTAAGATGGACCAAGGCCCATCCTTCTGCAGGCCAGGAGCAGGGAGGGAACAAGTAGCCCAAATTGGTAGAAACTGTGTTAAGTGTTCAGAGACATGGAAAAATACAATATGGCAGGGAAAAACCAGCAAAGTAGATGTGCCTCAAGGTCTAGTACCATTGGAGGTGTCCAAGATGTTTTCATGGGGTGAAGCACCTGCATCCTTTTGGTGCAGCAGATGAAGGTGCTGTTTGGGTGACAGAAGATGTGACTGTCCATGAACAAGGACAAGAGGGCAGGGTTGTGCTGATAAGTGTGGAGAGATGCACCATAACCAGTTACCCAACTGCCATACACCACTTCTGTGATGGTCATTGTCTAGTCTTGGCCTTGGAAGGTCAATCTCCACAGACAGGTCAGTGTGGCAGTAAGAAGCAGTCAGGTGGGACAACCAGAAAAAGATCCTGTTTGATTTGCTGTTTTCTGTAGGGTGAGATGTAAGTGCAGTTAGGTGAACCAAGGTGATGCAGCATCCAAGCAAGGGGGAAGGTGCACATGGAGAAACCCTGGAAGGGACCCTTGTGCATCCCTTCTTCCTGGCATGGTGACTCTCTGGTGCTTCCTCCTACCCTGACATTTAACCCAGCGTCCCAATGGTGGAAGGGATCTTCTGTAGCTCCTTCCACCCTGTAAAAAAAACCCTTCTACTGACTTTGCTTGTGAGGGTGAGGGACATGGTTGAGGTTCAACCAGGCCAAGTGCAAGGTCCTGCATCCTGGTCGGGGCAATCCCAGGCACAACTCCAGACTGGGCGGAGAGTGGCTCCAGAGCAGCTCTGAGGAGAAGGACTGGGGAGTGCT
>VXBZ01012064.1:7514-23933 GCA_013399135.1 Heliornis fulica | reverse complement strand
GGATCGTGTCCCCATCAGGGAAGGTGACCCTGTTGTGACAGTCACCCCCCCCAACCCCATTCCACTCCTCTGTGTGCTCAAAAATTGATTTTATTTTTACTACTATTATTCCTTCCCCCCCAACCCCACCCCTGCCCCCCAGGTGGTGTTGGGCCATAGGGCTGCCTGTGCTTTCTCTTGACTCCTTGGCCAGCAAAGCAAACGGCCCCATGGATGCAAAACTGGGGTGGGGGCAGCAGCTGTTGCCTCCCTCTGTCCTCACCCAGAGGTTCTGTCATTTAAACACCTCCGGGGCGGGGATGTCTGGCAGGACAGCAGGTGCACAAGTCCTGCCTGCTGGGGCTGCCTGCAGGTCCCTTGGCTGCTGGTCAGCAGCTGCTGGTGGCTGTGAGCACCCCGAGGAGTTGTGGGGAGCAAAGCCATGGGTGTGCAGGGCTTGAGGGGGGGCCCATAGGGATACATATCACCTGGGCCCACTGCCTCTCTGCTCAGCACTGACATCACTTGGACGCGTTTCTCCTCCTTTCCTGCATCCCTGGCTCGGGAATGGCATCACTGAGGGGTCCAGAGGCCCTCATGGTGGTGTGACACCCCCCTCATCCCAGCAGGTCTTCTCCAGACAGAGCTGGGAACGGGGCTTGGTTGGACTTCCCCAGGAGCCCAAGTGGTTCAGGCTGGGGTTAGGAGGGGAGTCTTTGTCCACTTCGTTTTGAGGGCAGGTGTGAAAACCCCCATTGGGCCCTTTTATCCAGAGCATCTCCCAGGGGAGCAGATGGATCCCGGCAGCCCGCACTCCTGTGTGTCCATCCGGGGGGGGGAACCCTGGCTCCCCCCATCCCTACATCCCCAAGCTGGGAAGGAGCCTGGTTGCTTAGCAACTGTTTAGCTTCTCCACCGGCCTCCTCATCTATTTAAAAAATTAAAATAAAATATATATATATGTGCACAGATGTAGGTATGCACAGTAGCAAGCCCTCACCCAGCTCGTGACCCCCCTCCTTCCCCAGCCAGCACCAGTATATTCTTTATTAATTGCTTTAAAGTCTGTGAGGTATCAAATTCTGGCTCTGGGCAGCCAGAGGAAATGACGCTCCGAGCTTGGGGTTGGGAAAATATGGATGGAGGGGCTGGACTGGGTGTAACCAACCTGCAGGCAGGATCCCTGCTGGCTTGGGGCTGGGAGGCAGCACTAACTGCCCCCCCCTCCCCCCAGCCTGTCTACAATTTTAAAGCCAATTTTACATTATTTGTTTTCTCCTTCTCGGAGGTCTGACTCATGGGTTGTGGTTCTGGTGGGAGGGGTGGGGGGAAGCTGGTGAAAGCAGCTCTGGAGAAGGTCAACCCAATTAACAGCAGCAACCTCAGACTTCTCCTCCTTGGAACCGTGGCCAGGTGTTTAGAGAGGCCAGCTGCCTTGCTGTGATGTTCTGGCATGGTTTTGTGTCCCCAAAAAAACCCCAGAGCCCCTCTCCCAGCTGTCCCCACAGCACAGGCTGGGAGGGAGCAGCTCCTTGGAGATGGGGTTATGGTGTAGGTAGGTGGTGGTGAGTCCTGATGAGACCCCAGCAGGCAGGGGAACCATGGGGACCAGTCCTCTCACCCTCTGCAGCGGGGCTGGAGGGTCTCTGCCCTCAGCTGGTTTGTCCCCTGCTCAGCAGGGCTGAGCTCTGACACACTCACTGCATGAGTGGTCCAGAGAGCTGCCATCCTGGGCTCACCCCCTGCATCCCCAGTGTGCCGGTTATCACCATCACCCTGGCTGGTGCAGCTGGATGTGGTGAGAATTAATCGAGTACCGGCCGGAGGCGGCTTTAATTAGCACCGAGGCAGGCAGGGGGAGATGCCCAGGCACCGCTGCCGCCTTTCCCGCTGAGGGGGAGATGCTGGGAGAGCACCCAGGCACCGCCAGCGCCCCCACTGCCGTCCCTGCTCCTGCCAGGGAAACAGATTTGGGGTGGCAGTGCCCTGAGGTGACAGCAGGCAGGAGAGATGGCAGGCAGGAGTGATGGTGGGCAGGAGAGGTGGTGGGCAGCTGCCTCCAGCACAGCCCCGTGCCCCCGGGTGCTGCAGGCACAGCCAGGGAGCTGAGCTGCCCACAGCAGGATTTGAGCAGTGTCAGATGGGAAGGGGTTTGTTTCCAGGCTGGAAAATAAAAAGACAAAAGCATTTTGGTGAAATAACATTTTTTTCCCCCTCATTTTCGTTGTTTTCTTCTTTCCCTTTGGGTGGGAGCTCCTGAAGGCCTGAGCTGCTCTCCAAAGCCCAGGCTGGAAAGCCCCAGGGCTGGGACATGGGGACAGCCATGTCCTGGGGGTCCCAGCCCACAGGGAGAGAGCTCTGTTCAGATCCTGTCTGGAAACCAGCAGCCCCAAAGTACCTCAGGATGGTGAGGATGGTCCTTGAACCCCAAGCTGGCAGGGCCTGTCCTGCCTGGGTGTCTGCCCTGCCAGGGGCCTGGCATGGAGGGTGAGGATGGCAGATGGGGATGGGGGTGATGAGGAGGATGGAGAATAGGGATGAGGGTGATGGATGGAGAAGGTGGATGAGGGTGACAGATGGAGGTGGTGGATGAAGATGAGTATGGAGGGTAGGGATGAGGCAGCTCTGAATGGTTCCAAAAGCTCTAATCCAGGCAGAAGAAAGTGTCTGTGACCCGAGAAGCCGTTTTGACCTGTCCAAGCCCCAAGGTGGCACGTGGAGCACCAGTGGGGACAATCAGGATCCCAAAACATGTGGGTGGATGGCTCAGCCAAACGGGAATAGAGAGATCCTCTCTGGAGCAGCTCCATCCCAGGGTGCCAGTGGGTTTGAACCCTGCTGGGTGGCACTAAGAGTATTTGGTTGGTGGGGATGATGCCAGCGACTGTCCCCAGCCACAATCCGCAGCCTTTAGGAGTCCATGGGGACATGGTGTGGTTCTCACCCAAGAGGCCTCCTCTCAGGGAGGTGGCTGGGCAGCAGGCTGCCAGTGCTTGAAGATTTGTGGGTAATTACTGCAGATAATTAAATATTTAACCCTTGTCTTGGTTATTGGGGGGAGTGCTGTGCCTGGCAGGAGGCTGCTGCCGCTCGGGCAGGGCTGTGCTGTTTTGCCCCCGGGTTTGAAGCTGGCACGGGCTGGCAGAGCTGGGCAGTCCCTTGGCAGAGGCCGATGGATGGAGGCTGTGGTGGTGACACCACCCTGTGTCCCCCAGCTGTCCTTTGCCAGAGCAAGGCTGGCCTCATTCAGGGTGTCTCTGTGGGGACAGGGAGGGCACAGATCCAGCCTGGGGCACATGGGCTCCTCCTGCCCCCAATACCTCGTCCCCACTGTCACCCAAGATGTAGGACTGGCACTGATTTCCACACAGGGCTTTGCTGTTGTAGCCATGGGAGGGGGTGGAGGTGGGTTTTTCTCTCCCTTCGTTTTCCCACCCATGTGGTGGACAAGGCAGGGTGGCTGGTACCAGCACTCAGGGTAGATATTGCTCACACCTGAGGGGACACAGGGACACAGTGTAGCATCCAACCCAGGCTGGCTCCGCCTGCCCACCCTTGGATGAGTGGGGGATACCTCCAGCTCCATCCTCCTTATGGAGACAGGGAGCATTTCCCAGTGGGATCCCCCACCCTGCAGCTCTCACCCACAGGTACCACCCAGCTGCTGGTTTCTCACATGCTCGTCCATCTGCCTGCCCAGCTGTGTATCTTTCCTCACTGTGGGGTGTCCTGGAGCTCAAATCATGGGTGCTGCCCTGCCTTCTGCAGGCAAGGGGAGACCGAGGGACCATCCAGTGGATCTGAGATGAGCATCTGGGGGTGCAGAGACCCCATGGCAGCTCCTGCTCCAGCAGCAGCATCTCCCGCTGCTTGCTCCTGCATGCCTCTGCAGAACTGGAGGCTCCTGGCTCCTCTCTGCATGACAATAACGGGAAAAAAGAGCACAAAAAGCCCTGTAATTAAGCAGTCAGCTGCTGTCCTCCCTGGACAGGCTCATCAGGAGATAAATGACTCTGTGGGGCAGCCAGTGGTAGTGGGAAAGCCGGGGATGTCCCTTGGGGATGCCACAGGGTAGGAGATGCCTTCCCACTGGGCTGGGACCCCCACCACCCCAGGCAGGGCTCTGAAGCTTTTTCTCTCCTCAGACAGCAGAGAAACATCCCCAGAGCCTCTTGCTTTGGGCAGTCTGCATTCCCACTGGCTCTGTCCCACCATGGAAAGCTCCAAACTGCCTGGTGTCCTGCTGGAACAGCACAGTGGGAGCAGCTCGGCTTCCCTGGGCTCAAAACGGTGCAGATCAGTCTGTGGTCTGTCTGTCCTGCCTTCACACCTACATTCAGCTCCTTCCCTGGACAGAGTTTGGTCCCATCCTCCTTAGGCAGTGCCTGTCAGGCACCCTGGCATCGGGGTTGGCTGCTTCTCACGAAGGCAATGACGTGCAGACAACACCCATCCTTGGAAAAGCTTTTTCAAGTGGTGTCCTTGGGATGGAAGCACCCTGGAAAAGCAGCTGCTGACAAAAGTTGCATCTCCAAGCCCACAGTCAGCTTGGTGGGAGCATCCTGTGCTGGGGAAAAGGCTGGTGCTTTGGGCAGGGGAGCTGGGGCATCACTGGGTGGGCAGGCCAAGGAATGGGTGCTCAGCCATGTGCTGATGGCTCGAGGTGGCTGAGACAGGGGGTGTCTGTGATCCTGGAGCTTGGGGAGCATCTCCTCCCCCAGCCCCAGCTCAGCAGTACGGCTCGGGGGCGGTTGTCCTCTTCCAAGGGGTTATTTTTGGAGCCAAGTGAGGACACACTGACTGTGGTGGCAGAAGAGGGAGACAGGGACACCTGAAGGTTGGAGAACAGGGAGAAAGCAGGTGGTCAGCAGCTGGTGGGGAGCAGAGTGTCACCTCCCCAGAAGCTGGCACCGGGACATTGCCAGAGGACATTGGTAGGTGTTGGCTGGCTGGGCCAGGTGTCAGGCTGTGCCATGGCCACATCCCCTCTGGCCAGTGCAGCTGGGGGGTCCAGGGGGCCTTGGGTTCCTTATTGCTGGGTGGGAACCGTGCCCAGGGCTGTCACAGAGGGCTGTGAGGATGGATGTCTGTCCCTGCTTCAAACCCACAGCAGCTGTCAGCAGGCTCCGTGGGACTCATAGGGACCCCTGCCCGCCTTTCCTTCTGCTACCTAAGGCTCCAGGTGTCACTGGCCATGCCAGGCTTTCCCTGATACGAGGCTGGCACAGAGCATCCTCCTCTCTTTTCCATGAGCTAGCCCTCATGACATGGTGATGGGAATAGCCTCAGCCTTCCTTTCCAGATGAGGAAACTGAGGCAAGGGGCAGGAAGGGTGCTGGCAGAAGACCTCGATCTTTCAGTCTCCATCCCCATCAACCTGCTGTGCCCTCACCTCTTCTGAGGCAGATTTTGCCTTCAGGTTCTGCCAGGGTCCCATCTCTGTCACAGGCTGAGAGGAAAACCAGGGCAGTGACTGACCCCCCAACTCTTTCTCTCCCTCCCAGGTGCTGCTGGTGGCGAGGCTGCCCACGCCAGCATGGCTCTCTACAACAATGGGGCCGATGTTCCCTCGCCCCAGGAAGCCTCCAACGGCTTCTCACAGCCCGGTGCCTCCGGTACGTGGCACAAGGGCGAGGAGGAGGTGCGTGTGGTGGAGCCCAGCCTGGTGAAGAAGGCTCACCGGGAGATCCTGGACCACGAGCGCAAGCGGCGTGTGGAGCTGAAGTGCATGGAGCTGCAGGAGATGATGGAGGAGCAGGGGTGAGTGATGGGAAGTTGGGGGCTGGGCTGGAGATGGATCCATGGCTTGGGATCCTTTTTACCCCCTTGAGTCTTGTTTGTCCCCTTTTTGTTCTCTAAAATAATACATTGATGTGGCCAATGTCCCCAGCTGGGAGTGAATCCACTTTGGGGTGAATCAGCTTTAGGGTGGGCTGCTGGGTTGGTTTGTGAAGCTGTGTGCCTCCAAGAGAGGAAGGCCCAGCATCCACACACATGTTGGAGGCTCGCTCTGCCCCCTCTGCTTGTAAATCTGGGCTTCCAGCTCCTTGTGCCGGGACAGCCAGGGCAGGAAGGATGACCAAATTGCTTGTGGTCATGCAAGTTGTCAGTGCCACCCAGGCTGGCATGGGAGGTGGTCTGTCTCCATCTCTCATCTGGGGGAGATGGAGGGTTTGGTCCCAGATGAGGCTGTTTGGTGCTTCAGTTTGTCCTGCCTTCTCTCCACCCAGTTTTGGGGTGAGAGGATCCCCCGATCCTGCTGCACCCACACCAGGCACTGTGAGCTCCCCTGTGGAAGCAAAGGGCTGGGGGGTAAACCTGAGGATCCAGAGGCCACCCCTACCTGGATGGGCAGCACTGGCTGGAAGGCAGGCGAGGAGACCCCCATCCCTACTAGATCCATGACCGAGCTGCCAGCTGCCCCCCAACTCCAGCACCAAACAGCCAGATCCCCCTGACAGGTCCCTAAAACCTGATGGATGGAGAAAATTCTTTGGCACATGTGTGTAGACAAGGACTGGTATCAGCTGGGGAGAAGGAAAATGGATTGAGGGAAGGCTTCGCCAAGGCTTTCATTAAGAGCGCAGGCGTGACCTAGAATTAAATTGTCTCACACAGACTGGAATAATGATTGTGCCTAATTTGTCGTTATGGAAATAAATAAGGCTGACCTGGCACCTTGGGGAGCCCAGAGCCTCCTGTCAGGCTCCTGTGCCCTACTAGGGATCTTACTACTAGTAGTATCATTACTGCGACGGGTAATAGCAATATTGCAACTGGTATTGTTGTTATTGCTGTAATTGCCTTTGCTATTATTAAGTCTATTAATAACGATGATGACGGTGATACACCAAAATGATAATATAATTACAGTAATAATCTTGGTCAACCTGCTTAATCCTCCGCCCTCTCTTCCCCTCCACACAGGGGATGTTGAGGGAGGGGGGGTTGTGCTGGAAACACTTTGCACCCCTGAGGTTTCTTCCTGAGCCAGGAGCAGAATCTCCCCCAGCTACAGCCTTGGGGGAGTCACTGCCGAGGGCAGGACCCCAGGGTGTGACAGCAGGGGAGGTTTTCCTGGGATTTAAGCGCTCCCTTGTTTCCTTAAATGAGTCTGACTCCTCCTGCCTGCGCTGTACCTGGCTGCTGCCTGCTCCAGGCTGCCTGCGTGCTTCTTCCCTGCCTGCAGGCTGGGTGGCTTGTCTGGAAAAGAAGCGTCAGCAGTTTTTCTGTCATTCCCAAACCCTTTCCGTGTGTTATGAGCAAGAAGAAAATCCCTGCGACTGGGTTCTGAGCAGTTCCAGGGGGTGCAGAGGGGAAGGGGCTGCTGCCTCCATGGCAGGGTCACTGGGGGCAAGGGGGGGGGATGCTCCTCGGCTTGGCCTTGGCCCCTGCAGACTTGCTAACAGCCCATCCGCAGCGGCCCATCTGTCACCTCCTGTTCGGCCTCACATCCCCTCCCGGAGAGCGTCGGCCACGTTTGCAGTGTGCTGCAGCCAGCGCTCGTCTCCTCGGGCAGACATCTTCCCGCTGGCCACCGCATGGCCGGCATGGCCGCTCCGGCCCTGCGGAACGGCCGCGCTCTGCCCAGCTGCCTGCACAGCCACCGAGGCCAAGGAGCAGAGGGGTGTTTGGGGGTGATGCCCTGGTTTCAGCTGCCCCCCCTCCCCATGCCCAGATGGGGTGTAAGGTGAAGGGAAGCAGCTGGAATGTCTCCTGGTTAGCAGCCCTTCTCCTGACAGGAGTCCTGGCTGGCCAGATAATTAATATGAGCCTTTCTGTGCAAATGAGCTCGTTAATATTAATTCCCATCTCCTTCCTGCTCCCCTTTGTGGGCACTGCGGGAGTGGGGGAGGAAGGTGGGTGCTGCCATGTGTCCCTCTGCACCCAACGCATCCAAGGGCACCTGGCAGCTCCCGTGGTGCCACGTGGGGCATCTGTGAGGTGCCAGCCGTGGGGACTGTGTGGCTCATCCAGGCCGTGACACCCAGATTTCAGGGCTCCTTAGTGGTGATGCTGATGGGACATGTGGGTGAGGATGGGGTTGCACACAGAGCCCGACCCCTCCCCTCCTGAGGTGGCAGTGTGGTGGTGACACGGGGTCCCTCTCCTTTTGCCCCATCCCCAGGTCGATGCCAGGAGCACCGCAGGTCCCCACACCCCATCCTCCCACTCGGGTGTTTTCAGTCCAGGGGGTTGCTCAGTGCCCTTGTGCAGCCAGGGGATGCGGCACAGGGCTGTCACCCGCCCCTCCCCGGGGACACCTCAGGGACGGCTGGAGTGCCGTGGTTTGCCGCGGCTGTTCTCAGATGCCAGGGACAAAGTGATTAGTGTCTCTCGTTAATAACTCTGCAGCGGCCTGAGTCAGCGTTCGGCGGTAGCGCAGAGCTGGCTCGGCTGCCAGGGCCCCGGCGCAGCACGGGGACGAGCGAGGGAGCCTTGTGAGGGACAGAGGTGCCCAGTGTGACACCCACTGTCACCAGCTGCAGGGGGGTCCGTGGAGATGTGCCCCAAAACCTGGGACAGTGGGAAAGGTTTCCCAGTTGCCTGGGAAAGGCAACTTCCTGGTCATCCTCTTCTTTCACCCCTTCCTGACGTCCATTCCTCTGCCAAGCACCGCTGGGAGGGGTAGGCAGGAGAGAGGAGGGTGTAGAGGGTGGTGGCAAGGGACAACATGGGGGGATCTGCTCTCCTTCAGCTCCTGATGACCGTCACCATGCCACCTCTCCTTTTGACCAGCCTCTGAGGCCACATGCCCCTCCTGATGGTATGGGGGTCCTCAGCAGGTCTCTGGGACATCCCTGATCACATCTTTGCCCATGCAGATACTCTGAAGAGGAGATCCGGCAGAAAGTGGGGACCTTCCGGCAAATGCTGATGGAGAAGGAGGGTGTGCTCACCAGGGAGGACCAGCACGGCCGCCAAATGTGAGTGAGGCAGCTCCAAGTCAGTCTGTCTGTCCCTCATCCCAGAGACACACATCTCAGATTGCCTCTGGCTGGGTGGATGGATGGATGGATGGATGGATGGATGGATGGATGGATGATGGATGGATGGATGGATGGATGGATGGATGGATGGATGGATGGATGGACAGTCAATTGGTTGTTTAGAGGCAGGATCCTGCCTCTGCAGAAGTTAGTGGTCACCCTGCACTTGTCTTCTGGACACCTCAGAGTGCTGTACGGAGAGGTCAGCTGCTGTCACAGGTGGTGGCACCAAACCACAGAAGGTCTCAATGCTCAGCTCACCCCACCAGCCCGTGGCAGAGACCAAGCTGCAGGCTTGCTGTGCCTCCCCTGTGCCTGCTCCTGCTCTCCCAGGGCTGAAATGGCCTCCTCTGCCTCCAGCCAGGCGAGGGCACCGGTAATAACCCCTGCCTTAACTGTAGCACAGAATTGTCCTCCTGTCTCCGGGCGTGAGGCTGGGGTAACTCAGCTCTGTTGGCTGCTGATCTGTAACCCTGGAAATATCAGTGTTAGCAATAATAATCATTAATAATAGTCATCATCATTTCTGTTGCAAGGGGCCCAGGCTGGCTAGGCAGGGCTCCTCAAGCATCCTTCTCACCCATAGCCTGTTTCTATCAGACTAGAGCAACCCCAAGGAGCCTCATTGGAAAGAGCTCCTGCCCCACACATCTGCTTTCCAATGAGTCTTCATGCTGCCTGATCCCTGGGGGTTGCTTCTGCTGTGGGGCAGTGTGGAGCTCAGGTTAGGTGTCCAAAGCAACCCAGCTCCTGCTGGGGATGTGCCACTCGCTCCTCCCACCCCATGCAGGCCCATTCACGAGGGTCCGCCCTGGCTCGATGATGATTTATCTACACGATGCTTAATGGCCCAGGCAGTGTGGCTAGCCCAGCACACACCATCCATCAGCCTGGAAACCAGGTCACTTGGGACAGGAATAGATGCTGCAGGTTCACTGAATATTAATGCTTCATTAGGGTCAGGAAATCAGGGCGAGGGGGGAGGCAGGGAACCCGCGGTGGCAGGGAGAGCCTTCGTCCCACCAGCACGCTGAGCAGGGAGGGACACGGAGCAGGGAGGGACTCAAAAGTGTTTGGGGTCTTCCTCAAGGCAGGAAAGAAACAAGGCATGGGGAACAACCTGCCCAGGTCACCAAGCATCAAAGCAACATGTTAACAAGTGCCCTTTGCCCATGGGGGCATGAGCCATCTCCAGAGCATCTTCCTGGGCAGGCTCGTTAGGGCTGGCTGCACACAGGGAAGCTGGAGGTGCATTAAGGTTGCCCAAGCAGCCCTAGCTGTCACCTTTGTGGGCTTGCTTTTGGGGGAAAAAAAAAGAGTAATCATTAAAGATTAGCCCAGGGGCTATAAATAATAGTGCTGAGCTGGAAGGAGCAGCCTCAAGGCAAAGGATTGCTCGGAGGGGAGCAACCAGAGGCACTTGGAGGAGGTTGGTAGGAGCTTGGTCCAGAGGAGGTGGCTCTTCAAGGAGCATTGACCTGAGCTTCCAAAGTCACTGCCAGAGGATGTCCTTGATGCAAAAGGTCTGTGCTGGTTGAAGAGGCTGGGTGAGGGAGTTAATTAAACTTTATAGAAGAGCCCCAGCCCTTGCAGTGGCTGGCAGAGTACTCAGAACATCTCATGGGCTGGGCTGGCTCCAGCACCTCTCTGGACTTTTACAGCTCCATCTTTGGCTGCCAGGAATCTGAGTCTGAACCAGCTCCTTTTGTTTCAAAGGAGATGCAAAGCTCAGCATCATCCCAGGGGAAACTGAGGCACCAAGCAGAGCCGTGACCACCTGAGTCCCTGGATTGCTCACTGTGCTCCTCCAGCTCCCGCCTCTGTGCATGCACAGCCTTGTGACATAGCCTGGTCCCCAAGGAGTGACCACTTGATGGACAGGCTGGTGGCACTGAGCACAAAGTGAGCCCGTGTGTCAGGCAGTGAGGGATAATTGGGGCTGCACGAGCCCGACTTGAGCCGCTGAACACGGCTCATGGGCGAGACGCCGGCAGCGGGCTCTGGCGCAGAGCAGCGAGTCCAACAGGGAATTATCCCTGCACTTTCCTCTCTTTTCCTCTTTTCTCCTGCTTCCCATGGTTGGGTGGGTGGTTGAAAGGCCGTTCCTGCCCTTGGGGCACGGTCAAGGCAGGAGTCACTTGGAGAGGACCCAGAAAACTGTGGCTACAGCACAGAAGGGAGCCCAAGATCTGCTTGAGCGATCATCCATGGTCAGGAGGAGGATGCCTTTCTCTGTCCAGACCATTTGTAATTAGGTTAAGCAGCCCAGAGCCTGCTGGTGGCCAGGGATACCAGCACGTGCAGCTCTCAGATCTGCTGCCTGGGCATTGGAGCATCTCTTTGCTCAGACAGAAGCACTGGCAGGGCCAGCGAGGCCACGCTGGGAAAGGCAGAAGAACCCACATCAGGTTTCTGAGGGCAAATCTCCCTTGGAAAGTGCCTGGGCTGTGTGATGCTGGGACCCTCCAGGCTCGACCCCTTCTGTTTGGGTACCTCCCAGAGCTCCTGGCTGGCCAAGGGCCCTGGGTGAGATGTCCTACATTCCCTGACAACATACAACGGGCCCTGAGGGGTGATGCTTCTCCTGGGGATGATGGCAGAGGAGGACCAGGGAGGTGTGGGCTTGCAGGGAGAGGGTGGGCAGGGGGCTCCTGGGCTCCTCCTGCCCACCCAGTCCAGCTGCCAGGCCTCTGCCAAGCCCTGCCGGTAGCCCTGGTAGTCAATGGCAACCTCCTGCCGGTTTCCATGGCAGCTGGAAAAATTAATACTGATGAAGTCACTCAGTGGAGAGGAGACCTTGATGGTTCCAGGATTGTTGTCCCCCCACCTGGCCTGACAGGGACATCACCCATCACCTGCCTGAAGCTCCGGTGCTGTGTCAGCAGCATGCTGGGGTGTCAGGCTCAAAGCCTGGATCATCCCAGGCAGCTCCTGCCAGTGGTGGATAATCCCCCTGAATCCCTCAGACCTCCTGCTGTCTCCTCTCACCCTAATCCAGCCCTGCCACCTACCTGGGCTGACCCCAGCCCCCCGCTTAGCCCCAGCGTTTGGCCAATGCCAAAAGAGGCTCCAAATGTGCCAGGGCTGGACCCCGCAGGGAGTCCTGAGCCCGGGGCTGTCCCTGTGCCAACCTCACAGAGATTCCCTTCAGGAGCCCCAGGAAGACCCCAGGAAGACCCCCCCCACTTCGGGGCTCTGCCCTGTGTCCTCAAGTGATGTGACTGAGGTCTCCTGAGGATGCTGTGGTGAAGGGAGGGGATGTCCCCCAGCAGCTACAGCCACACTGGGGCTGCCCCAGGCTTCCCCACCGCTTCTCCCATGGGATTCAGGGAACAGGGAGCCCCCCTTTAATAACGTGCTTCCTCCTCCTCTGGCAGTGTGATAGAAAACCACCATGAGGTAGACGGGGAGGAGTACGTGACGGAGTACCCCGACTACGGCGAGGGCTGCCTGCTGCAGTGCGACTGCTCGGCCGAGTGCTACCGCGAGGACAGCGGCCACCGCGAGTACAGGTAGGCCAGAGCCGCAGGCCTTTGGGGAGCAGGCGTGTGTGGGGGGATGTCTCCCTGCCTGCCAGGTCCCCACTGGGGGCACAGAGGCCAGGAGACCCCCCTAGGTGGCTCGTCCTTCTCTCCTCAAGCCTGCCTTCTCCTCTCAGGGTGAAAAGGCGCTCGAGCAGCTCCACCTCTCCTCCACCCAAGAAGAAAAAGAAAAAGAAATCGGGTCACCGCCGCAGCCGGTGAGTCCCCCACTTGTCCCTGTGCTGGCCCCTCTGATGGGTGGGCAGCTCTTCTCCCAGCTCACCTCTTCCCCAGGCTCCGGTGGGGCAAGTCCCCTGACTCTGGGGGGGGAGGGGGGCAGTGCACCCCCAAATGTGCACCCTCAAGAGGTGCAGCGCGTCTGCATACGCACTCAGGGTGCAGCACTGGGCAGGATGTGGCTCCCCAAAGGGTCTGGCTCTGTCTACCCGCTGGCCCCCTCCCCATTTAGCACTGGCCAGCTGGGCAGGACTCTGTCCCTAATGTCCCTTTCTTCTCTGCCTTCCCCGTGGCAGCAAAAAGAGGAAACCCGGCTCGGAGCGCAGGTGAGTGCCTCTCGAACTGGGTGGGCTGAGGGGGTCCCCACTGGGCAGGCAAGGCCTCTGGACATGACCTTTGCCACCTGCTGTTGTCCTCATGACCCCTGAAATCCCAGTGGGAATTGGCTGCTTTGTCTCCTGCTGGAGAGGTGGCAGTGGGGCACAGCAGGATTCGGGTGCTCCAGCACTGGAGGCAGCCAGAGCTCTCCTGCTAAAAGCCCCTTTCTGTCCCCCCACCCTCCAAGCTCCCCAGGAAATAACTTCCATGTCATGTTCAGACACCCTGTGGGTGGCCCAGGGAAAGTGGAGTACTGGGGGGCAGTGGGATGGTGCTCCCCTGGGCCATGGGGCTGGGGAGTCCCTTGCTCCCCCTTCAAGGGCACCCACTTTTCCCCCAACTCCCAGCTGCGACAGCTCTTCACCCATCCGCAAGGAAAAGAAAAAGAAGACTGGAAAGAAACACAGACGTGACAGGTAGGATGGGTTGGGGACACTGGGGTTGGCTGGGGACACTGGGGCTGGTGGATGGCCCTTGGGCTGGGGATGGAGGCATTGAGAGGGATGGATGCTGGTGGCTCTTTGTGGGGCTATCACCTCCTCCCAGTAGCTGTCACCTGCCTCATCCAGCAGCCCATCTCAGGGCCACCCCCTGCCCTTGTCCCCATCCCCTGGGACTGCCCAGTCTTTGCTCTCTGCTGGCCAGCTCAGCACATCTCCTTCAACTCTGCCTCCTCTTCATCCCTCAGGTCTGAGTCAGGGTCACGGAAGAAGAGAAGACACAGGTGAGAGTGACAGCTGCTGGGAGCCATCCCACTGCCACCAGTGCTGGCTGCCACCTTCCCCTGTCCAGGACCTGCTGTCCCCTGCCCTCCTGCTGTCCCCGTTCCATAAGCCCAAGGGGACAGACACTGTGCTACCAGTCAGGAGATGGTGTGAGCTGGGCTACCATCACCCACCACGTGTCCATCTGTCCCTCTCCCCATGGCCAGACACCACTGTGTGTCCCCCACCATTGGAAGGGCCACTCTGGGCACCTGCAGGGTCCCACACAGCCCCGAATGTCTCCTGGGGGAGTAGGGATGACATTGGGCAGCCATGGCCAAGCCCCTCTGTGCCCTGCTCCATGGATGTCCTCTGCCAGCATTGCTGTTTTAGGGTAAAAGAGGCAAAAATCAGACACAGGGTGTGCAGGTGGACAGGGTGGGGGTGGGGGGTCAGAGGTGAGGTGAGTGGAGGTGGCAACGGGCCTGAGCTCTGTGGATGCTGAGCAGAGCTGGTCCCCCTCTTCCCACTTGTCCCCTTTCCCACCTGGCCTTGCTGACCAGCATGTGCCCCCAAGGTCCCCCCATAGCCAGCTGGGCCCCCCAGCTTGATTGGGCTCCCAGCTCAGTGGAGCCCAACCCCAGGCAGGTCCCCCCCACCGCTCCTCATGCAGCTCGGTGGTCCTGCCCCCCCCACTGCCATCAGGTCTCTGCAGCTTTTGGCTCCTCCTACAGGTCCCGAAGCCCCAAGAACAAACGGAAAGAGAAAAACAAAGAGCGCAAGAGGTGAGGGGCCAGGATGGCGGTGGGGGGGCAGCAGGGTGCTGTGCCCCACGGTGTGCCCCCTCCGGTGTCTCAGCCTGCCCCTCGGCCGCTCTCTCCGCAGGTCCCGCAGCGAGTCCCCAGCCTGGCGCTCCCACCGGCGCAGCTCCTGCAGCTCCCACAGCGCCTCGCTCTCCTCCGACAGCGACTCCAAATCCCCCAGCAGGTAGGAACAGCCTGGGACCCCTGTCCTTACCCCCAGACACCCCCTGGGCTTCTCTTTTGGGGGGCAGGGAGATGGGTGGGAGAGGTGTCCACATGCTGGGGACCCTTGGGGGACTGGAGGACAAGGAGGAAGATGGCAGAGGTGTCCCCATGGTGGGCATCCTTGTGAGATGGAGGGCAGGGAGATGGGTGGCAGAGGGGTCCACATGCTGGGGACCCTTGGGGGACTGGAGGACAAGGAGGAAGATGGCAGAGGTGTCCCCATGGTGGGCATCCTTGTGAGATGGAGGGCAGGGAGATGGGTGGCAGAGGTGTCCACATGCTGGGGACCCTTGGGGATGGATGTCGGGAGGCAGGTGGGGAGGTGCCCTGGAATGGGCACCCTCGGAGGGATAGATGGACAGCTCTGCAGCCCCCCTGGAGGGGTTGGGGGACACAGTTTCAATACCAGATAAAGCCCAAAACACCTTTTTTGAAGCCCACTTCTTGCTCTGGCAAAGCCTGCCCCGCCATCCCAGCCCCATCCCAGCAGCTCCGCGGGCGCGAAGGCGACGCGGTGCCAGGCTCGGGGCAGGGCACATGCTGGTGGCTCACCCGGTGACACCCCACAGGCTGAGCCCCAAACGCCGGCAGGACGCTCCCAAGGGCAGCAGCGCCCACTCCAGCCGCAGCCCGTCCTCCCCCTCGCCTCGCCGCTCGGCCTCGCCGCACCAGAACGGGCACAAGGGCAGCGCTCAGAACGGCCGCCACAGCCATGGCGCCCCGCTCCCGGAGCCCTCGGATGTACGTAGGATTTTCTTGGATCACCGTTCTCTTCCCTCTCTCCTCCTCCCTCCGCAGGAACCACCCCCTCCCCCGACCCCAGCTCTCCTCTNGGGGTAATGGCTGGGCTGAGCCACCTGCTCAGCAGCTCCGTGGGGGGGGATTGAGCCCAGGAAGCTGAGAAATGGGGAAAATGGGAAAAATGGGAAAAAAATCTTGTTTCCCCACCAGCCACAGCCTTCCCCAGCGCCAAGGTGCCAGCACCAGTGCTCAGGACCCCAGCACCCAGTGTGGGGACTGGGGTTAGGCCAGGCCAGAGTTTGGAGGGGGCTTGGTGCTGGGTGCTCAGGTTTTAGGAGCTCAGGGTCCCCACGGTGGGTGACATCGGTGTTCGGTGTCCCCAGCTCTGCCCTGGCACCCCAGGGAGCACAGTGAGGCCCAGAGGGCTGATGCCACACAGAGTGGGACTATGCCCTAACCCAGTGGGACCAGGAGCACCAGCCCCAGTTTAACCAGTGCCAGGGTGATGAGGAGCCTGCTGTAGTTAGCAGGGGGCTGAAGGCAGTGGGACCCCACTGATGGGGGTCACACACCTCCCTGCTCGCCCCAGGGGACTTTATTCACACAGGCAGGGTGCTGCAAGGACACTCCAGGGCTGACAGCACCCCGGGACACCCCAGAAAATGGGTCCAGGAACCCCCCATCCTATACATCCCCTTCACCCTCTCCAGCCCAGCACCTCCCAGCAGCACCCAGCACCCTGCCCACCTCTCGGGGCACCTCTCTGCTTTCTTCTTTCCTGTGGTTTTGGCTGGGGTGTTGGGGGGAGATCCGGGTGCCGAGCACCCACTCAGGCACCCGG
>VXBZ01012063.1:367243-427956 GCA_013399135.1 Heliornis fulica | reverse complement strand
GACTTGTACCCCCTAGTCAACTCTGTTTTTCCTACAGAAACTACAAGTTTCTGTAGGATGGTTAAGCAACATGGCATCTGTGTATTTTCAAGGCTGCCTCCTTTTTTTTTTTCCCAACCACTAGCACTGCCACAAAGGCAGTTAAATAGCACAGCAACAACCTCCTCTTCCAAGAATCTTGTTCTTTAGCTAAAAAAAAATAACCAAACAACCAAAGAAAAAAACCAACCCCAAACCCTTCAAATTAGAGACATTAAACCCTTTCTCTGTTTATATAGCATTCCTACCTCAAACCCTGCGTATTTGAAATTATTTATCAACATCCTTCATTCTTCTTCACAACAAAAGTAATTTTGGGAGATGGGTTGTTTTGTTAGGGTTTTGCTTTTTTGGAGAGGGAAGGATAGAAGCAGAAAGCAGCTTTTTCTGAGTTGACAGCAGCCATGTGATTACAGATAGTACAACCCTGAACTAATAATCTGTTAAAAAGATAGTCAGATCTATTGGCTCTATGCCATATGTATGTGGCTATATGGCTTCCGGTAGACTCAGGGCATGAGTCTGTCTGTAGAATGGCTGAGCAGACATATGTTAAATAGCATTACCTGGTAACATCTGCCATAATAATTAAATCCTGCCTAAAGACCAGCAATGTCTCTTCCAACAGCTGCTCCAATTCAGTTCATATAGGAAGGCATTCATGCAGAGAAGAAGGTTACCTGATTTCTTTTACAGGTTGTCAGGGGATAGAAGGTTCCTTTAAGGGGAGCCAAGGTCTATAAAAGTTTTCTTTTATAAATTCCTGCTAGCCCCCTGTAATTAGTTGCCTAGCAGCCTCCACAGCAGATAGCAAGCATCTGGATTGTAAAAGGTTACTTGCTGGTTAGAGCTGATCTTGAAGGGAAAGATTTAATGAAAGAGAGGATGAAAACCTTAAGAAAAGATTCAGTCACTTGCTCCATGACTAAAGCACAGTTGTAGGAAAAAAACAAGGATGGAAGTACTTGAAGCTAAAAAGTGTGGTTTGGGTCAGGAAGCTAGGAAGATCTTTATTTTGGTCTGTTGAACTCTTAGTGAGATGCTTGAAAAGGATTTTTAGCGACTTTGGTCCATGCTTGTGGTTAGAAGAGGAGAATCAGTAGACAGACAGGAGTAAGTGAAGACTTCTGGCAAAGGGAAAGCTATTCAACTAGCTGCTCAGGGGGATAGTAGAACTGTGACAAAGCTTTGGTTAGTGTTTCCTAAGAGAAATCTGGAAAGATACATTCTGCATTGGTTTCCCAAATGGGGTCTCAGCTACTCATTTTGTTTCAAGAAATAAAGCCTTTTGAAGACCTATTTACAAAATCTAAGATCTAGGCCGACATGGAAAATATTTTAGCAGACAACATTCTGTTTATAAAAACCTGCCCCTGGGGAGACCTTATGGCAGCCTTCCAGCTCCTGAAAGGGGTCCTACAGGAAAGATACAGAGGGAGTGTTTAGAAGGGATGTAGTGATAGAGCAAAGGGTAATGACTTTAAAGTGAAGAAGGGCAGATTTAGATTAGATATTGGGAAGAAATCCTTCCCCGTGAGGGTGGTGAGGCCCTGGCACAGGCTGCCCAGAGAAGCTGTGGCTGCCCCCTCTTGGCAGTGTTCAAGGCCAGGTTGGATGGGCCTTTGGGCAACCTGGTCAGGTGGAGGGTGTCCCTGCCCATGGCAGGTGGATGGAGGTAGATGGTATTTGAGGTCCCTTCCAATCCAAACCATTCAGTGATTCTATCATTAATGAAGAGCAGGTTATTAATTTCCAGGTTCCTGATTCTGGGTCTGTATAGTGGTTTTCTTTCTTCCTTTCCTTCCTTTCTTTTAATGCTGACCAATTTGATGTCTGTGTCTGGAAGCTACGATTACTGAAACTTTGAGCCAACAAGCAGACATGTGAAGAGTGCAGTTATGTGCTGTCTAGTGGGTTCTAGAGGACAGCAGGTGTGACACAAACTTATTATGATAGTATTTTTCTCTTCCTAATGTCTTCTCTCTTGCCTTCTTCATTACTATGTAACCCTGAGCAGCTAGTAACAAATGAGAACTTGGGCAAGTTGAAAGGGAAAGGAGGGAAGAGGAGCAATGACAACAAAGAAGAAAACAAAGTTGGTGTATATATATATATAAAGGAAAAGATGAGGGAATTAGGGTCTTTACAGGAACTGCTCTATCTGTCTCTTGCTACTAACCTAAGTAACTGCTAAATGAGAGCAACCTCCACACAAGTTTGCTGTTCATATACTTGTACCCAATGGTGTGATGAAAGGAAAAAGCTGTGACTGGTTGGCGAATGATTGGAGGCTGCTGCAGATTAGAGAGCAATGGTGGGAATCCAGCTAGGGTGTCTCCTTTCAGGAAGCCCTCAAAGCAAGCACTACATATCTACTTTTGCTCATGTTACAGATGCTTAGAAGTCGATAGAGAGTAGTTAACAAATGCATCTAGATGGTGTTTTTTATTTCTTCTTTCTTGTCTTTAATTAAAGGCAAATATAATATTTTAGAAAATAGTAGGAGTGCTAGTAGAAAGAACAGAAGGTATTTGATATTAAAAAAAAAGCTTGATAAGTGTTCTCCTTCACCAGTTTTTGAAAACAAGTGATGTGTACTTACATTTTTGCAAATTAAAAGGTTCTATGCACTGGTCTCAGTTCACATTTTGCTTTCTTCCCTGAAGTAATGTTTTCTATATGATAATTTTCTTTCCCTGGGAATATATTATTTGACCTGAGATGCATATTCAATAAGGGACAGACAGGAATAAAAAAAGACCAGAATTTTTCAGATTCTTTGAAGGATAAAGGCAGATGTTCACCTATTGCAAGATGTATGTTATGCTAGTTCTTGCTTATCTGTTGCCCATAGATGTGTTGTCTTTGTCATATCTGTGCTTACATTTAATTTCTTCTGAAAACCTCAATGTTTATTTATGAAAAACTAATCTCTTTTTTTTTTAGATCTTCTGTTCAAATTATTTCTTTTAAATTAAGTCTGAGCCATGTTAGTGTTCCAGCATGTTGACCTTTAACTGTCTGCATTAGTGGTAATGAATGCATCAGCATTGCCAGTCACAAGAAACCAGTGCTGTAGAAGCAAGAAAGCTTCCATTTTCCCCCTGAAGCAAGAGAAGTAGAGTGTTGTGGTAGGGTTGTGGGGTTTTTTATTAGAATAACTGAAAAAATAACAAGTCTATAATTATTAGCTGAGAAGTGCTAAGTACTAACTTTCCATGCCCTTTTCTTCATTTAATTTGGTTAGCTGTTTATAATAAAATGGTAGTGGAAAATGGCAGCATATGGCAGTGGGCAAAGAAAGGAAACACAAGTGAGAGAATGTACCAAGACAAAAATAAGTAAAAGTCAAATCTGTGCTGCTCGGTCATTTTCTCTCATCTCTCTGTGAGGTTAATTAACAGCAAAATATACCTTACATATACTAATGTGTCCACTGAGTCCCACAGTAAGTGATTCTGTCTCCATCAATTAAGTTACAGGAATAGCTTATGTTTCTCAACCTTGAATTCCAACTGAAGCTCATGAAACACAAAAACAAATAAATGAGACTTCAAATCGAGCTTCAAAAGCATTTTAGGTCTTCAAAATATGTGACTTGGTATAAATATGAGCTAACAGTACAAAGTTGTAGTACAAAATTTCGACTGCAGATAGGGAAAAAAAACCCAAGCCAACCAAACAAACAAATGAAATATAAAAAAAAATACACCTCGTACTTACTCTTTTAAATTCTTTAAAATACCAAATTCTGGATATCATGAAAAGTTGCTTCCCTTGATGAACCTGAAAGGGTAACGATGCTTTAATTGCCAAATTCTACACCTTTTATTGGTGTTACCTGATCCATTTAATTTTCTTTGTAAATACTTTTTGGGCTTATTATGAGAAAAATAAAACGCATTCTGTTTTTAATTTAAGGGCGCAAGGTGGAAACTACAGCCTATAGCCTTAGATGTTTCCACTGTTGACACGTTCCAGTAAGAGAAACAGTTGTGTTGCTGGAAAATGAGCTGATGCACTTTGACTAGCAGCTTACAAATAGTTTTGGCAGAGTCAGTAAATGAGACAGCAAGAGATTCTAGCTGAAGGAGAGTACAGTCAGATAGGATGTGGTGCTAAATGCCTGAGGGATGGAAGAGCATGTATTCAAGTTCCCCACTGAGATTTTTTGGATCTTATCTAGCACTTGCCCTGTGGTAGGACAAGCACTGGAAAGGGGCATTGTTTTGAATGCAGTGAAAAACAGTCTGGTCTCACCTCTCTCTCTCTCTTCTTTCTCTCTTCTTCCACCAAAAGCAATTCTTGGAGTGTTTTCTGAAAGAAGCAAATTTAATATCATTGACATAAGTCTAGCTGTATTTTATAGAAGCGATTCATACTTCAGGGACAAGTTGCTGGTTTGTGTTAGCAGGCTGATGGTCATATTTGTTCTCTGTCTACTGCTTTATGAAATGCTCTGATATATATTCAGAACAAAAGACTTCACAAAAAAAAAAGTATTCTATAATAACCTGCTAACCTCATTACTGTCTTTTTTCTCTATATTGTGTGTGTATAGGCACATATGTAAGCTGTTATTTGGGCATTTGTTTTCTACATTTCTGATTACCATTTGTTTTCTAGTAGTGAATGAGTGCTCAAATATTTCTTCCTTTCTCGGCAACACAAAACTCCCATTCTATTTCCACATCCTATCTTCCCAGCCTCCACCTCAGAAGTAACTGGTCTTTTGAGTCCAAATGTTATGCTGTGTAAAGCAACATATTGCTTGTTCAGCTACGACTGATGTCTGACGAACTGGGATGTTATTTGGTAGCATTTTGTGGCTATCGTGCTATCTCCAGGTAATGGTTCTAATCGAGGTCTGACCTGATTTCTTCAGCTGTCCAATCCCACACTGTCTTCTGAAATATTTTCTTTCTGAACAAAAAATAGGACTGGTTAGTTCCAGTTTGTCAAATATTGAGAATCTGTGCTTCTAAAACGGGGTGAGTTTTTTGTTTAGCATGTGAGCAAAGAATGGAGAGGTCTTCCTACCGCTCATCCAGTTCCCACATATAGAACTGTTAGGGATTTGCTCATCACCTGACTCTAACATGGAGCACTCCAAAGTGTTCTTACAACAACTAGATGTTTTCAGAAAACAACAATTTGCCAGCATTTCCTCTATGCACTTTCCATCTCAGTCACTGACAAGAGTAGAAATGAGCAGGGAGACCTTGGTCAACTTGATACCACTGCGGGAAGTCTTTGCTGAGCCACAGACTCCCTGTGTCTGCAGAAAGGCAGAGCAGCAAAAGTATATCACATCATCTTTTAAACCTGAGATTACTGTCTTACAGTAAAAGGGGGAGAAAGCTGGACAGCTTTAAATCCTGGTCACAGATTGTAGACTTTCTTACCTTTTCAGATACTAATATCAAAACTAACATATGAAAGACTTCAGCATTGCAGCTGCCATGCTTTTGGAGTGTAATCTATCAAGAACTCTATCAGGGTAACGTGCTACCACTTGAACTAAGCACAATCAACACCGAAGCCAGATTTTAGGTTGGTCTGACTGATCTGTCTCCTAATGGTGTGGCTGGGTAAGATGCAGGCTAAAGGATAGTTTTTCTCTCTCCATCTGATAGTTGGGCTGACACAGATTAAACATAACCTTTCACTGGCACTGCTGTTGTGATGAGGCCTATATGTGGGGGTGATATCCTCAATTTTAGCCAATAAAAGTCTCCACCCAGGTTGTTCATGCCGTTATGCTTCTTATTTGAGTGTTGTCTAAGGAAAACTCTCTGTAATGTGATAGCATCCTAGCTTTCATGGGGAAATCCACTCAGATAGTCCAGAGCAATAGAAAGTCTTCTGAATGTTGCTTCATTTTGTGTGATTTTCCTCTTTCATAACTGCTCAGTGTCAGTAGTTGCATGATGTCATGGCTTTAAAGCTGTTTGTGTATTAATTATCTGTGTAACAAAGAATGTTCCTCTCAGGATGCTGCATCACACTATGTACTCAGTGGTCAGTGGACAGTGGGACGTAAATGCCACCTAACTGGACTGGACTATTCAGCCAGAGAAGTGCCACTGCTCTTCATACACTGGTGCCTTGTGGACTAATGGACTCAGGTCTGCTAATTTGGGTAAATCTGCACTGTAACCCTTTGCAGGGCATCAGATGTATTGACAGAGCTAATAGCTGCCCAGTAACTCTGACAAACTGGGCCTTAACTGCCATTCTCTAGTGGGAACAGATCTCTGGTGATGGTGTATGTGTCCATAAAACAAATAAGTGACAAAAGAAATGTGACAGACTTCCCATTTCATTTGGAGCTAGCTTCATTAAAGCTGGTGCACTTGAAGGGGAGGAAGACTGATTCTTCCTTTCCCTATACTTTCCTATTTGTCTGAAATTAATATTTTTCAGGTAAAGTTCTTTCAGTGCTGCTTTAAAAACCATCAGCTCTGAACACCTCACTTACTTGTGTCCTTGTAATTTTCAGCCACCACTAGAAGAACACGTATACATTGACATCAATATCATTCTTCTGAAAAAAAAAATAAAAAAAAATCTGATTTTCCCTTGAGTTTGGGCAATGCAATCAGTAATAATATTTCTGTCCAATAGAGGGATATTGCTATGCTTTCTGACTTGTTCAGTAGATTGAATTAGGTAACACTGATTGGTTCTTCCTATTATAAATGTGAGATGTGCTTTTTATTTTTTGCTACAAAAATTGTTTAACAAGTAATAGAATGGATTATTGGGGGAAAAAAGATCTCTTTAAGACTATTGATTTTGTGTGTTTGTTTGTGTGATTTCCAGTTTGACCTTACCATCCTAAAAAAATCCCTCCTTTATTTTAAAAGTATGAGTATACATATCTGAACTTACAGACCACTGGCCTCTAAGTGAAATAGGAGAGGCAGGAAATGTTCTTTATAGAAAAGACAGATATCTAAGTTCTGTTTTATCTTCACTTCAGGATATATTTATTTTACAGTTTCAGGGAGTGTCAATAGAAATGTTTGTCTTTGCTGCAGAATTGTCTACATCTCTCTAAATAATTTAATTGAGCTGTGAATATTCAGTGATTGAAACCTAATTACTTTGTGGCTTAATTTGAGTATTGCCTGACTGCTCTGGAGTTGCAGGCAATTTAACAATGTAGATAGCATGTGAACATGGAATGTTAAACAGTGACTGGGAGAGAGTTAAAAATTAAAAAAAAAAAATCCTACAATTTAAAAGTACACCACTGACTGGGCTTTTTGTACCATCCAAGGGCTTTTTGCAGGCAGTTTTATGTGCTATGCTTTCTGAACTATCTATGGGAATGGTTTTATACATCATTAAGTAATTGCTTTCCCCTCCCCATAGAATTTTGTAATCATTTTGCTCATAAAGATTAATGACGTAGCACAGTGAATCACACTCACTCCTGTGAGCTTCAGCTTTCAATTTTAATAGCAGGTTAGATATCATGCAGTTATTTTTCCTATGAGTTTCTTTAAACATTTCCACCAACAGTCTTATTGTTTCTGGAGGGAATGTGAAGTCTGTGCCTTTCCTGAATAGTCATTTCAATCATGTTAAATTTCATGGCATGCAGCGCTTCTGCAGTGTCGGTTTCCAACACCTGTAAAATGCAGCCATCACTGAATATTCCTCCTGCAGAACTTTAATCCCTGTCATCTGGGGCCATGGCAGATCATAACTGTTATTCCTCTTACGTATGATTCCATGCTTCTGGTTTTCAACCGACTCGCAATAGACTGCTAATATGAATGTCTACTGTTAAATTATATATAAAATTAATATTTAGCTGCCCATAAAATACTATACTTCTAAAGAAGTCTGCATTTTAAATTGCATTCTCATTTTTTAGAAGTGATCGGGCAAAGTTCAGGGAGTGTGTGTGGGGAATGCGTTTGCAAAAAAAAAGTGTACGATGTATTCTTCAGTAGAAAGCAAGGGAAATGAGACTAACAGAAAAAAAAAGAAGCACAAGAAAAAAGATGATACACAATGCTTGTATTGCTCATCTATTATTCTATGAACCAATCATCAATAGTCATGTGGTCAGTAATTTACTAGAAGTTTTCTGAGATGTATAAATAAGACTTTGCATTAATTTATAGGTTTATTATCTTAAGTTTCTGTTCTGTGTTCATATATTTCAAGGAAGATGTGTTATAATTGTTCTTTTCGGGTAGTTGTAGGGTGCAGTAAGGTCTCCCCTGTCTCCTTCTCTCCAGACTAAACTACCCTTGTTCCCTCAGCCACTACTCTTAAGACTTGTGCTCCACACCTTTCACCAGCTTCATTGCCCTTCTCTGGACACACTCCAGCCCCTCAATGTCCTTCTAATGAAGGGCCCAAAACTGAACACAGCACTCAAGGTGCAGCCTCACCAGTGACAAGTTCAGAGGAATGATCCCTTCCTTACTCCACACTGTTTCTCATACAAGTCAGGATGCTGTTGGCCTTCTTGGCCACCTTGGCGCACTGCTAGCTCATACTCAGTTGGCTGTTAACAACACCCCCAGATCCTTTTCCTCTAGGTGTTTTTTTCCAACCTCTTTTTCCCAAGCCTGTAGCATTGCATGGGGTGGTTGTGGCACAAGTGTAGGATCTGGCACTTGGCCTCATTGAACCTCAAGCAGTTGGCCTTGGCCCATCAGTCCAGTCTGTTCAGATCCCTCTGTAGAGCCTTCCTGCCATCAAGATCAACACTACCATCGAACTTGGTATCATCTGCAAACTTACTAAGATACACTCAAAATTAGTTTCCATTATTTCTTTGCTTATTTTTTAGTCTACCAAAAATGTTCCATCAGTATTCCTAAATCTCTCCTGCAATCTTTGCCTTGGCTATATATTTCTTCTTCTCATAACTAAGCAATCTGCCAAAGTAACCAAACTAATTTTTTCACCAAATTCCAAACAACTCACAATATCATTGGAAGACCATGTTCTCATAGGAACTTTGACTACACTGCATAAAGGAGACTACAACAGAAATTTAGCTGTGGACCCAGGCCAGCTATTGAGGTACTGCACCTTGCCTAAGACTCTCCTCAGAAAGTCCAAGGTATGCACAAATGAATTCCTGAACCAATGTCCCTACAGTACGTTGAAATATCTTTGAAAACATACCTTCCAGATTTTTCTGTTATGATTTAGGTACTGTATAATGATAACACCTCAGGCCAGAACATGTTTTAGTTTGGTTTAGTCAGCCTGCTATGCCCTTGCTAAGATAGGGGAAAGGACAGATATTCTTCTCTTTAGTCCCTGAAAATTTTCTCTGCACTCCAGAAGATGTGAATAGCACACTTTTTTGTTCTTCCCTCCTTCCTCCCCTTCAAACGTACTGTGATGATGTTCATAAGAAACATCTCTGACACAGGAAACATCTCTTGCACAAGAGGATCTGAACCTTTTTAGGGTGTGCTTGCAAATGTTTTAATCACTTTTTGATGTAGTTTTCAACTTTGCAGAGAACCTGAGAAGTTCCTTTAATACAATTTATGACTCCAGTTGTCCCTCCTAGGACTGACTGTGACCCTGAGGAGATTTTCAGAAATTGTATATATCTAGAGAGTAGCCTTTCAAACTGTGCAGCTGATACAAAATGCAATCTCTTGACTCCTGTAAACTCTATAAAACAACCTACTGTCCCAGCTTCTTTTTTTTTTCTTCTTTTCCTAAAAGCACTTTGGAACCCTTAAGGTACACAAAGGCAAGATTAAGTGCTTTTTTGCTCTGTAAGACTACACAGGAAACCAATAACTTTCTAAAGTTTGCCAATATAATGAACATTGTCTGTGTTTGGTTTTTAAATTTATAAATACTCTTACAGTGTAAAGAAGTACTCCATAAAATCTATTTTTCCCTAGGTGTTCCCACTTGGACAGGGGCTTGGGCTTAGTGATCTTTCGAGGTCTCTTCCAGCTCCTAATATTCTGTGATTCTGTGATTCTGTGATTCTGTGATTCTGTGATCCAGGTAACTCAGAATTCCAATCCAGATGGGGTGCTGTAAGACAACTGTAAAACTTTATAGAAAAGTAAAACATTTCCAAGGGTTTTCCTCTCTTATAATCAAGAAGATGGAAGGAAGAGGTTAGCAATTAAAAAATTCTCAGTCAATGAGTTTTTAAGACAAGACACGATTATTTTCCTGTGCTGTTATTACTGATATTTAACTCCACCAGTAGCAGTGGCACAGGAGCTGCAAAACAGGAAAGCTCAGAGAACCCTGTCCATTGTGTGACAAGTGGAAAACTGATGGTTGGATGCATGCAGGTGAGCTCTAAGTCATGTCTTCTCAGTCATGCGGCAAAATGCTGACTTTTTGAGTGACTAAACAGATTTCTGCATTATCAATGAACTAAAAGCTGAAAACCAGTATCCTTCAGTATGCCTTCTTTGCTCTACGAAGAGCAAAGAGTTCAAGTCAAGTCTGTGTAGTTAATGGGAGTACACCGTGGTTTTGCTGCAGTTGAAACACTTGTCAACACCAAAACAGGTTCAGCGACTCACCACAGCTTGAGTCCTTATTCTAGTTCTAGTCAGTAAACACCATGCAGAAGACTTCAAACTTCCTGCTGATCAGCATCACTCAATACCTTGTTCTTTAATTAAAGCAAATTTTAAATTTAGTGTTAGTAATGGTATAATGTCAAATGCAGCAGGTGGAGAGAAGTCCGGGTGTCCACTTTTTTAACTGTGGAAGTGAGGATGCAACAAGATTCAGTGTTAATAGCATGTGATAAGAGCTAGAAGTATTCTGAAATATGAACACTTTTATTGGAACCATGGGAAAATTTGGCTGAAAGAAACCTTCAGTCAAAGCATAGGCAACTTTTAAGTGACATCAGATTGCTCATTCCAAACATAATTTAAAGTACACCCTGGCAAGACAGTGAAGAAGATTCACATAAGGATTTTCTTGTTTTTCTTTTCCCCGTGGCCCTGAGGAATAAGTCCCCTGTATTCACAAGCTCCTTGAGGGTTTTGATCAACTGTTGCTTTAAAATATAGGAGTAAAATGAAGGTCACAGCTCCATAATGTTACATGCTGTGTTCCTCTTCTCACTCTGCCCTGGTTCTTCTTTCCATGATATCTTCAGCACAGTACAGCGTAACGAGAAAATGTATCAGAAGTATTTAGGTAGGGAAACTGCAGACATCTGACATTAACATGAGCTATTATGGTCTCTGTGAAGAGAGAGGCTTATGCAGAGCAATGGAGTTGAAATCCTGCCCCAAGTTCTCCAGAACTCTGTCTCTACCGAGTAGGAGACTAATTTCCAAATCCAGGCCACTGTCAGAAGTGTGAATGCCTCCCAGGGAACAAGTTGGTGTCAAAACAGAATCCCAAAATACCTTTGTGGCCTTACCGCTGAAGAGGTCACGTATTCATAGCCAGCTTTTTTGCATATTGTCTGTGTCTGTTTGCTTGTGTCTTATCTGGTTGTTCAGAAGAAAATAAGCAATCTGGACCAGTACTATAAATATTATACAGTCCCTTTACACACAATAAGCAGCTGACTTGAACTGAGTGGAAGGAAAAATAGTTTTCTCCTGTAAAAACATCATTGCTTTCTTCACTGCTTTTCTCTGGTGCTTTTAACTGTTAAAATACTTAGACATTCTAATGTGCTTCCCTGCTCCACTCACTTTTCAGCACGTGTGTGTTAAGTGGAAATACCCAATTAGCTTATCCAATATCTTAGCTGTATTTTCCTCATTTTAGGAAAGCATTCTCTTAGCCAATTTTGAAACAGATACTGCAGCTCCTCATATGAATTGACACAGGTACAAACTGTAAGAAGTGAAGTCCAAACTGGCTGCAAACTGCATCACACCTACAGGAAACAGTGAATATTGCTCTGACTGAGACCTTTTTGTGTACTTCTCTCTGCAATTTTGCAGCTTCTCTATAGGAGGTCCCCAAAGTAATTGCTATTTAATTAATTTATATAAGGAAACCTTTTTGTTTACTTATATACCCTCAATACTTTTTATACTTGATTTGGTTTGGATAGCACACACACACCCTCATGAAGGAACAGTAACTACTTTGACTTCAAATTATTTTTTCGTCACTATCAAAATTTTTCATAATGACTCAGCTCTTCCCTGGACCTGCATTGAGTCTCTGAGATTCAGGTGAGCTTTTCTTATTCTATTCCTTCATGGACCATTGATTTGACAAACAAGTACAAAGCCTGGTTTCTTTTGTTCTCTACCACTAAGCGTTGCTTTCACAAGCATACAAATAATCTTCTTTCCCAGTGTCATAGCTGCAATGCAACTCTGTGTATAGATTTGCATTCCATTCACTTATTGGATTTTTTTCTGTACTGTTACCTTCATGTAAAAGGAGATTTTCTAGCTATCAGTAAATTCTGTAAAGCACTTTGAGTAAACCTTTTTGCAGCTTGAGTAGCAAGTGATCACTTGTCAGACTTGACGTAGAGATAAGCAACGGATAAAGCTAGGAATGTTTCTTGCTGTGTTACACATTTGATCTACTCTTCCCACTCTTGCAGCAGTAGTGGAGTTACGAGTGACTAACTACAGTTTCTTGCCATCCGAAGGGCTCTGTTCATGACTTCAAACACCACACCTTTGTGTAATACTAATTACTTCTCCACTAGGACTAGAGAACTACAGTTATGCAATTTAACAAAAAAAGGCATTTAAATATGGCATCTTTTGACTTCTATCTGATGGGCATGAGTAAAAGAAATGTCTACAAAAGGTCCTTGACACAAGCATAAGAAGATAGGGAAATAGATTCGGCTTACTCTAGGGCTGGCTAGCAGTGGGCAAACTACAGGACACTGAAGAATACTCTGTCCACAGGCTCAGCAGTAGAGTTCCTGCTCTCACATGAAGGGAATCCAAACTGCTTCATTTCTCAAGGGACTACATTCCCACCTAAGGGCAAGAAAGAAATCCTGTTGAACAGGGAATCTACACTCAAGAAGTGTTATATGGTAGCTTGTAGGACTAAGCTGGGGAACAAATGTTTTTCTTGGAACTTCAACTAACTTTGCATGTGGTGAGACGGCACTTTATACTCTCGTTGTGCATTGTATTTCATCCAAGGGACCCCAATCCTTTTGTTAATGCCTGAATGTATTCCAGCAGGTGGATAGGCAGGCACCATGGAGAATTTTCTATAGTTTTGCACTGGCAGGTTGGCCAGACCCTGGGCATTCTAGGCTGCCTCGAAAGTCCACTGAAGTTGATGGACTTTGGTCATTCTATATGTCTAACAGAAATTCAAGTTTCAGATTATAGTCCTGCTTCAGTTCATGATAATCACTGTCTATTAAGCAGCCACAAACATATGCCAAAGGATATTTTAATAGAAAATCTAATTATATCATTGCTTTAGCATAAGAACTAAATTTAAACTCAGATATAATGATAAGATAATGTCTGGCATTTATAGCCACATTTATGCAACAGTAAATGCATTATTAGTCCTTGATTGGTCCAAAATATGTGAAGTAACTGGAAAAAAACAAAGCTTATTAACATACAGCTTGGTTTACAGCAAAATCACTTAAGGGTTTTTAAAGTATAAGCAGTTTTCTTCATATTAACTCTTTTAATAGTATGCAATTCTAAAACATAGTATTAGAACATTAGGCAAAATCAGAAACAAGGCATGTTTTTATAGTGTCCTTCTCTGCAGCTATTTCTGTTCTCAATTATATTTTTTTTCTTTTCTTATTTGCCAGTCTGCAGTTAATCTGTAAATCACTGCTGTGTATTTTTGGTTTCTCCCTTTCAAGACATAGATGCAACTCTTTAGGTTCTTCTCACAATGCCAGGGGAAGGAAATTTGATACTTTATCCTTTTAAGTGCCATAAATAAATAACATCAGTGAAAAAGAGAACATCAATACTTTCAGGCATAGAAAAGAATTGAGAAAGCACTATTACTTTCATTTCCACTGTGTTCCCTATTCTTTCCTTTTAACCAGATTACGCCTGGGATTGCTATGGGAAGCTAAGCATCTGACTACCTTTAGTTCTCACCAATAGTCTCCTCAAAAGCCTGCAAACAGTAGCAGTGCTCTGAAGCACTGCAGTGACTCTGAAATGGGAATTTCTCTGTCATCATATGTATTAAAAGGATTGTGCAGGGTCACTTCACAGCTGTTTTAAGAGATGACTGCAAAGATCTTTGGCTTAGATTTTCAGAACGGTCCAACATAGCCCACAAAAGGATGCTATACAGCATTAACAGTACAGCATTTTATTCTCACATCCTTGAATTAATTTTTCTTGATTACTTCCTTTGAGATTTATATTTTATAAGAAGTCAGAAACAGTTTTAATAGGGAAGAGCTTTTTTAAAATGAAAAGAACACGTGTTATTTTCTACTCAATTATATATCAAGTATGTTTGAGTGGTTTTGCATGTCATACAATACAGTGTACACCCTAAGAAAGTGTACTAAAAATATTTTACAAATCCAGTATAACTGTGACAAGCTTATCCAAATGATGTTTGAGAGGAACATAGAATTTCTTTAAAACTAAGTTTGGACGTGTGATTGAAAACCTCAGGTAGATCCTTAATAGGAATCTAGGGCACAAGAATGTGTACACGGAGTTTGTTGGGGTCTTGGTCAAAAAGTAAGTCAAAAATGTAGTATGACTGCTTTTGATAAGAATTTTCACATTGCTTTTCAGAGTTGTCTTACAATTGTCATATTTTTCTTTGCTTAAAGATATTCCTTTGGTACCTTAAGTCTAAGGTACCTCAGAAGAGGTAATGACGCAAAGTTCACATATGCTTTTGTAACTTCTGGTCTGTAAAGTTGTCAAAATAGGTTATTTTTAACACAAACAGGCCTGCATTATCAAAACTATGAGTTCCATTTTGTTTGTATTAGACTGCTGTTGAACACATATTTGTTTAAACCAATTTTATAATCACAGAAAAACATGGTTGGAAGGGATCTCTGAAGGCCATCTATTCCAACTCCTGCTCAAAGCCAGTCAAATCAGATCAGGTTGCTCAGTGTGGCGTCTAGTTACACCTTAAATATCTCTAGATTCCCAGCCTCTCTGGGTACCCTCATATTTGAGCACCCTCCTGAGTTGCTTTTTACTAATATTAATAAGAAGATGGACCAGAATTTCCTGGTTTTCCAATTTGTGTTCACTGCATCTTGTTTTATCCCTGTGCACTTCCAATAAAAGTCTGGAAGGATCTTCTCTGTATCCTCTGATCAGGTAATTATAATATCATTCATTAGAACTCCATGAGAAAGGGAGTCATTAAAATTTCCAATAATAATCATATGCACTGCTTATTGTTGACCAATTTTAAAATGAATTAGTGATCTTTGAAAACAATACTGTGTAGGCAAAAATATGTGATCTGCATATGTTCTAATTATTTAATCAACTGATTTATTCACTGCTATGTTGTGAAAAATAAATTTTTAAAATCAGCTAGAATTCATAAAGCTTTCAAATATTTATGAAATCTGAATTCATTAGATTATTTATTCTTGGGAAATAATATCGACACTTTGCCTTATAATGGAACTTGAAGTGGGGAAAACAGTATCCTCCTAAGAAAAATCAGACAGATTGGGTTTTAATTACAGTGTTATATGTTTCAGAGCCATACAGTCTTTTGGGTTTTGCCTGTATATTTCTCTGAGAAGAGACATCCATATAAAGCAGCTGCAGTTCCAAGAGGACTTTCAGTGGTAAATTGATTTGATTGATTCAAATTTGATTACATACTGGAAATACATTTAGTTCTAGTTAAACACATTAGCACACATCAGTTAGAATAAAATTCCAATTGCTTCTTTGTTATTCATTAATAGAACGTAATGACTCCAACAAAGCATTAATGAAGAAAATATATTAGCTTGCATAATTCATTTGGAAAAATTAATTAATTGTTGTATTAGGGGCAGTCTACTCCATATAGTAATTACTGAAGCTTTGGTTGGGAATTGCTTCATGATATTTACTTTGCAGACTGTTGTTTACTCCTTTCATTACACATTGATTTCGTTATGCAGATAGTATATTTTTCTTACAGAAGGAAATTAAACACACTTTGAAATGATGTTTATAACTAAGCATTTCCAGTTGATAGGGTGACTGCATTTTTACACATGAGCTGTTAACACAATGTTTACTGTATCTATTGGAAAAATGAGAAAAATTGTCTAGACATAATATATAAAGTCAGGAAAAACCCTTGCAGAGGTAATTAGCTTCCAGTGGACAACAGAGATAGTCACTTCAGGTGAGCTGTACCTTTCTAACAAGTAGAAAATCACTTCTGGGGTTATATTTTCTTCTTGCTAAGTTCCATTAAAAAACATGTGAAAACTTCCCATCAGATCTTAGTATTAAGACAATGAGACATCATCTAGAAATATTTTTTTTCTTTAATTCACAAGTCACTTAACAGCTACCAACAGAAATTTATTTCAATGGTCATAAAACTATAGGTAGAGGTAGACCTAAATTAATTCCCTACAAAGGTCGGGTAATAAGGCTTACAGTTAGTTCCCTTTCCCTCAAACATGTTCTAATATGGATTTTTTTTTTATTTTTTTTGTCTAATGGAAAAATAAATCCAATACAAGCATTTACAATTGAGACATCAGAGTGATTGTTTTTTTGACTCCTAGTACCCAGACCTAGGGACTAGTCAAGGTCTTACTGTCTGCTACTTACACAAATCAGGATATAGTCAAGGTACTTTGCAGCTCTCATATGTGCTGTGGGTCAAAGTTTCCTTAGCATGAAAATCAGATTATTGTTAAAAGAAAGGGAAGGAGGAGACTGGTATGTGAAGGGGTTGGAGCTTGGCCTATACCCCAGATGAGTGAAGTGTTATGAGATTCCTATATCCATCCATGGACAGTTCCAGAATCCATCCCAACCATTATGGTATGTAAACAAAATATCCCATAAGGGAGTCCAAGAATGCAAGCTAAGCCAAGCCAACAAAAATGCTGCACATAAATTTTCTTTGTTCTTTTTGTTCTAGGTTCATGGTTCAGCATGCAGTTCCTTTTACTTTATGTTCACGGAAGATCAGTTTCAGAGGAAGGAAAGCATTAGCCAAGAAACCGTGCAGTAAGGCACTTGTCAGTGGGAGATGTTCACTGAGATGATGAGAGCATTCCTGCTCCCCATGTAAGAAGTCTCTGCTAATTCTTCATGCAACAACTAGGGTTTTGGAGAAGGTAGACACTTATGCAGAAACTAGTGCTCATCTCAGGGTCCTGGCCCTATTCTGTAAATAAGGCAAATAGAAGTTCAGTATGTAATACCTACTTTCAAAGGAGTCATAGTTCTTTATGGGACCTTACATGATAATTTTTGACTGAAATCTGATACGAAGGTGATATTAGGTTAAACAGCAGCCGGTATCATCCAGCTGTCTTGTTGAAAGCAAAACCAAAGTTTGCCTGGAGGCCAGTTGACTGAAGCCAAGTATCACCTAATAATGGACAGCCAAGAAGAAGAAAAACAAAAAAAAATAATATCAGCACTTCCTTTAAGTGTTTCCCCAAGGGCAGTAGAATTTTTGCTTCTCTTGTTACTTTTCCTGGAAAATTAATTTTATTTTATCAATGTTAGGTGAAAGGGAAACTTATGAGTGAAAATACAGACTTATAACCAGAATCCCAGAAGACCCAGTTTGCTGAGCACTTGGAAGACTCTTCTGGCTCTAGATATAAAGTGGAACCATATGTCATCACATTGATAAAACTGTATGAAATAAATCAGTTTTGTTCTGAAGTTGGCTTCTCATCGCTGCTTAGAAATTTGGGGGTTTTAGTGAAGAGTACTTGGATATTTAATTATTGCTTTAATAAAAAAGCAAAAGCTGCTTATATGTCTTTTGGCATTTCGATCAGAGTCCATGAACTATGCATGGTTTGGGGTTTCTTCTTTTCTACTTAAGAAATTACTTTTAGTAACTACTGTTGTCTAACCAGCAAAGAAACAGCCTGACCACAGGAGATAGGATCCAAAGCTTACTGTAATTTATGTGATATTCTCACAGCATTTAGTAGGATTTGCATTAAATTTTATACTTAGCAATATCTATGGACCATAGTAGGATAGAAAACAGATACCGGAGGTGCATTACTTTAGGTGGTCACAGTTGGAATGAATTGCTAAAATCCTCTAGAAATAGTTTTCTTATGTGTGGCTATTTTTCTACAGATATGATGTTGCCTTGTTTTACTACTGAGGCATGAGACAAAACTGTAGGCAATTCTCTTTTGTGGTTTAGGGGGGTCACCAGAGGACTTTTTTCCAATTTCTCATGTGATAACAGTGAAAATGACATTTTGCTTATGGAAACTGAGGAAGAAAGTGAAACTACTACCAAGTAAAGACAGAAGTTTGCTTCATCAAAGGTGAAAAGGAGATGATTAGTAGAAGACCTAAACTTTCTTTTCATTAGATTCTGGTACATGTAAGACTTTCCAGTGAGGCTGAGAATGACCCACAATACCAAAGGCTAGGCGGCTTCTGTGACTTTTACCAGTTGGCAAGGGTTGGCTGGCATGACACACTGGATTTTCTGCTGCTTTTGCAAGGACAAAACTAGGGAAGAATCTAGATAAGCTGAAGAAAACTCCAAGACACTGCAGGGAATTCAAGTCTGCAGTCTTTCTTCTTACAGGCAGTGATGGGCCAACAGCAAATGGAGGGAGGAAAGAGAAGAAGAAATGGTGGAAAATAGAACCATTTCTTATTATTACTTTCCATTTTGAATGAATAAAGAACTTAACCTGCCACATGATGGCAGCACAGGCTGCAAAATGCAAAGGAGTTGCTGGACAAGAGAAGACGCCCTCAAGTTGAATCTCCAGTCTTGCGAATGCTTCTGAGGTGCAGGGTACCACAGGGGAATGCAACCGGTTGCCAAGTGCAGACCTGACCATTCCCTGTGCGCCACTCGTGCCTATGGAGAGCACATTTCCAGTAAAGGCCCTCTTCTTGAGATCACACGGGTACTTATTTCTGCTCAGAATTACAAGGAGTTCTTGTGGTCTAGTGATCTTCTTTTACATTCCAGCCACCCCAAATGTTCCATGCCTTCTCTAAACAGCAAGATGTGCTCGCTGCGCTCTGGGACCTGGTCCGTCCACACGAGCGTATGGTTACACCCCAGCAGGGCAGGCAGAGCAGGCTGGACGGCAAAGCCTAGTTCTAGAAGAAACCTTCCCAGAAATCTTCACTGGCACTGATTCAAAAATTTCAAGTTTCAATAGGAAGAGTAAAATAAAACACAAGAAGGAAAGTGGGCTGCAATTTTCCTACTTGATTAAAGGCAGACTGGGGAGCTGGGATGGAGAAGAGTTGACTGACAGCTGAGCAAGGAAGGTGTCCTCTGCTGCCTTTTTAACCCATCACTTTTTTTTTTTTTTTTTTTTTTTTTGGCTTTTTGGCTTTCTTTCTGTCCAAGCTCGATCCTCACCATCTGACTCTCTGCTCCGTTTTCATCTGTCCACTATTAAGCACGTAGGAGACAGACAGGCAGTAAACGAAGCCATAAAATCCATAACGCTTACAAACTGGAATAGCACTCCAGAACAAAACCCAGATAAATCGCCTGCATAAGCTGCATATGGGCTAGAGATGACTTTGAATTTTATTTAGTTTTAAAACTGCTTGTGGAAGACCCTTGCCACTTGAGAGCGCCTTTCTCTCCGGCGCAGCAGCCCGGGATGCAGCTCTGGGTTGAGAGAGGTATGTCAGGCTCCTGCCTTACGACCGTCTCTTGCTGCCATCCTGAGGCCAATACCCGCGGCGCACGTTGGACCGCACAAACGGCTGTCTGGGCAGGGCTGCACAAACTCTACAACGGCCGGCGACCCACCCGAGTCCGCTGTGAGTCGCTGAGGTAGCTCAGGGTTGGCTTCCATTTTCATTCCAAGCAGGTAAAATAAATTTCATTCACAATTTCTACTGTGCCTCTCGGTTTGTGTTTGTCTTTTGAAAGCATGGTAATTAGTATTTTTATAACGGAAACTTAATCTGATGTGCTCCTTGACTAGATATGTATAATTCTGCCTGAAGGAATTATTCTTGCCTCTTCTGTCTGCAGGTAGTCTATGACCTACAGCCTGTTGAGTCCTAAATGCTCTCCTAGAATTTGAGGGATGAGTATGTTATCTTCATAGCCATGTGCTATTTCTAAAAGTTTTGATCATAAGAAAAAATCCTGAAAGAAAAGTTAATATTCAATTTAAGCAATTAAATATGCAGGGAAGGAAACTGGGAGGATGTTTTTTAATGATTACTCAAAAAGTTTAAACGATTACGTAAAAGAACCTTTATAGATTCTTTCATTTGTGAAGCCACATCCAATATATTCCTCATCTCCTTTTATTGACTGAGTCATGAAGAGTGCTGAACCTACTTCATTACTTTTTTTTTTTTTCATGGAAAAGGCAATTTAGGTACACTAGCACCTGCTCGCCTCTTATTTATTTATTATTTATTATTTATTTATTTGTTTGTCTGTTTGTTTATTCATTTATTTATTCTGCTTCTCAAGGGATGTGATTAAGAATTTGCCCAGGTAGAAAGAGTCCCACAGGTTTCTTCCACAGCCCACTTTGGCAGAACTGGGTAAAGACTGGGTATTTATATTCTCTGTTTGTCTTGGTTATTGTGTACAGCAACTTCTGTGCAGGAAATTTGCTCCACTGTTCAACTTTGGGTTCCTGTGTGTCAGTCACAACCTCTGCTTTGGCCTGAGAGGCAGAATGGGAGTCAAAATGTTGAGCCATGACATAGACTGGACTAGTATTTATTGTAATCTTGTGATTCTAAAATAAACTATAAATTATGAAGTATAAAAATACTTATTATTATAAAATAAATTGCTTTAGACTTAATTACATAAGAGCTAGCCTGTCTTCCTGTGGCCTACTGCAATATTTAAGGCCAGTGAATACATTGTTCTACTGACAAGACACGTCCTTTCTGCAGGAGAAACCAAGTTTTACAGGCTATCTTTCAATCAGCCTGAAATAGCTGCTGTGGGGATCTTCAAGAAACAATAAAAAAGCTAAACCTTTCTCCCAGGGGATTGATGGCTGGAAAATTGATGGAAAATTTCCCAGGGAATTGATGGAGGGAAATGTAGGAGTAGGAAGTTATGGGACTGGAGAAATAAAACTTCCAAACTCCCAGGAATTGCCATTGTGAAGTATACAAACTGTAAAACTCATTCAGTATCTTCATGATTTTAAGTTAGACTAAGAATGCATACAGCCTATAGCTAGATGCTCTTTTTAGAGCTTCTGCAAACACAAATATATTAAATATGGAATTCTAATGGTTTTCTGCAGGGGTTTCTTTGGGAAACCTTGAAGGGCTAGATCCAATGGAAGCCAGTTCTGGAAATACTGCATCCTTTTTAAGCATGAATTGCTATGAGTCTTTTTTAGTTTTGTAAGTACATGCATCTAGATTTGCATTAATTATTTTTTTTTCTTTAAAGCAAATTTATATTTTGATCAAATTCTTTAGTATACAAAATTTCTTAGGTAATCAATTGAGAAATAAGCTTGGAAAAAACGGCTTGTAACAGATTTTTAGAGAATATTGTGATTAAAATATTAATAGCTTGTTAAAACATGCATAATTATGAAAATTAATGCAGTAAAGACACTTAGTTATCATATATGAATATTAAGAAAAGAGAAGAGCAGATAAAATCAACTACAATACAAAAGAAATCTGTCCCTTTACAGTAACATGAAATAAATTAAGAAACATGAAATTTGTGAATAAGTATGTGTTTTACAAAACCTGTAATTATGATTCTGGGGGGGGTATCATGTTTTCAGCTATAAGATGAATACAAATATTTATACTCTTGCGAGTATACTAGCAAAACAATGTAAAAATACCATCATATGATAAATAATCAGGTGGGATACTGCAGCACTGTTAAAGCTATTAACTGGAGAAGCAGCCAACTATGTTAGGTAATGTTCCACATCTGATAATGATGTCTTTTACCTTTCAATCAAATGCTTTTTTGATTCACTTCTGTCATGGTTTATCCCTGGTAAGCAGCTAACACAGCTTCTTGCTCACTCCCCTGCAGAAGGATGAGGGAGAGAATCAGAAGGATAAAAGTGAGAAAAACATGGTTCGAGGTATAGACAGTTTAATAGGTAAAGCAAAAGTCATGCACGCAAGGAGAGCAAGCCAAGGAATTCATTCCCCCACTCCCCAGGGGAAGGCCGCTGTTCACCCATCCCCAGGGCAGCAGGGCTCCATCTCAGGTAACTGTTACCTGGGAAGACAAACACCATCTCTCCAGACATCCTGACCGCCATCCTTCTTCCCCCATCTTGATACGCTGAGGATGATTACATACGGTATGGAACAGCCCCTGTGTCCCCTCCCAACTCCTTGCACACTCCCAGCCCTTTCACTGGTGGGGTGAGAAACAGAAACAGCCTTGGCTCTGTGTAAGCACTGCTCAGCTGTAACTAAAGCAACCTAAGTTATCCACACTGTTTTCATCAAATCTTTCAAATCTTAATCACAGTGTCACAGTAGCTACTACACTGCATCCAAAATCAGAAAAACCTCTTTAGAACATACACTCTAGCAAAGGCCCTTATGAATTCTCTGTATACATTAGGCACTGTGAACCTCTGACTTATGAGTCTTACTGGAAACTAGAGTAACTTAAGGCACTGAAATTTTCTGATATAAGGCTGGTATCAGCCCTCTGGTGGAATAAAGGATTACAGTAAAGAAAAATATCTGCTGCAATCTAAGGAACATAAACACTGTTTTTCCTGCACATCTCACCACTATACTCTTTTTCTCCCAGCCTTCATTTCAGTGGTGCAATTTCCTTTCATAAAGTTTTTCATACAACTGGAATAGTTTAGACTAACAAGTTTGCAAAAGATGTTGTCTCAGCCAGAAACAAATAATAAATCCATTATTTGAATTAATTGTATAAAATTTACACTGTAAAAAAGGAGAATCGGACAACGGTCTCCTGTCTGTCTTAAAGTACTGTGTTATCAGCTACATATTTGCTAAATGAAAATGAATTTAATATCAAAGGAATATAAATTAAATTAAAATTTTAATATTGAGTGCATCAGTGAAGATCGGAGGATTCCAAGAGAACCTGGTAAGTCTTGAAGTGCAACCCTTTCAATAAGACCTGTGTAGTATGTGTATATTCCACATTACTATAGTCACAATCCCACTTACACTAGTGTTTTAGGGACATTCAGTGCACTGGCCTGAAAAGACACCCAATACAAAGCTGCCTTTAGCTTTAGCTCACGTCCCTACCACAATATAAAAGTTTTTCATACCTTTGCAAAGTGTTTCCATTTCTTCCTTTCAGAAGGTTTAAGTGTTTGTGCACCAGTAAGATATCTGCTCCTGAAACACTTGTTTTATGTGCTCATAATGCAGTCACATGTGGTTTTGTTGTTTAAGAGGGGCACATGTCTAGGAAAAGGAGTCTGGCTGCTGTAAAACCGAACATCACTTACCATTAAATCCAAGGAGCAGGTGACATTCCAGCAATTTAGGGCAAAACAACCCATGTTGTTCTGACCCTGGAAAATAGTCTTCAGCCTAAGAGTTTAATGCTGCAAGTCTGAAAGGGCACAAAACTTAAAGAATTACTACCAACTTACTCTGTATTTGTATCTTACGTAGCAGTGAAGTTTACACACTCCATCCTGGTTCACTTTTCCTGTGAACCTCAAGGATTACTACTTGTCCCCAAGAGGCATTTTTTTCCAATGTTTCTTTTGCTTCTGGTCTAAATTTCCTTTGATAGCTATCATACTACAGTATTATTATTATTTTCTATATAAATATTGTAAAGCATTTGGGGATTCACTTGATATGAACAGCAGTGAAAAAAAGTTATAAAACAGCTCCCTCTACAAAGCATGGAGCAGACAAATAGGAACTGAGCAAACAAAGTGATGTTAAGAAGTGCCCATGAAGCATGTGTTTCACAGGAATTTATACTCAGTTATGGCTATTCTGATCCCATGGGCTGTGTCTTCCTGTGGGTTTCACTCTTCGAGGTGAAGGCCAAAAGCAGAACAATGGAAAAAGTAGATACAATAGAAGAACAAAGAATTTTCACAAGCAAGAAATAAGAGATTATGTTGATGATAGTACCTTGCTTAGGTACACCTAAGCAAGCTAAAATAAAGATCCACCCCCTACCTTCTGAACTCCTGCTTCTGGGCATTACTCACTGATCACGACTGTAGTTTGGTGTTCTGTAATAGATTATTCACTTTGAAGAGTTTAATCTTCCTTTCAATTATGATTACCTGAAGGTTGTGTTGGCTCAAAGGGCATTTCATTTTAATGTTACTTTCCAGGAGTGTAAACTAAAGAGTCTTGTGTTGTTTGGCAAAATTAGCTGTACTGAGTGCCTCGTGGCAGGAGTCAGTTTTAGTTGCTCAACATCTCTCTTCTTCTATTGCATTTATGTTTCATCTTGTCCACGACTGAGTCACTGTTGCAGGAAATTTTGCAATCATTGCTCTTTGAGAATTTTTATTATCATAGTAATTTTGTTGAGAGCAAACTAAATCATGTTGGCAGGACATGTTTGGACAGTAAGAGTGCCTTGTAGCAGCAGAACAATACTCAGTTTCAAATCACATCAAGTAGCAAACCTCATGGACAGGTATATGAACTTCAGCTTGCTTTTTAAAGCACGTTGCATGACCAAAATAGAGACTAAGAAGTAAGTTGATGTCAAATGGGTACTTGTACATCTGCCAGTGGAGGCATGGCAAGAAGCAGTACTTTTAAATAAGCTTCTCTCCTCTCGTCTCATTTCTCTCTTTTATCCTCTTCTCTTCTCAAGGCATTGCTGGAAAACATATTGTGTCTGCTCCGTTCCTCTTACAGCCTTTTGCTTTCCTGTGTTTGCCTGTAAGGGAAAGGCATATTTGATGCAAATTTCAAACAAATCAGAAATGCCATTTTTTTAGAAATGGAAAAAATGTTCATTTCAGAACAGCAGGAGATGAAGATGGTACTCCTGCAAATATGAAGGATTATTTTCTCAGTGCATAAAAACTCTAAATGGAATTTTTTATACAAGCTCAAAGATGTGCTTGGTGCAATACTTAAACTTTTTTTTTTTTTTTTAAACTTGGCTTGGAAATTGTTTTGAACACCTTATATTCAAACAGCCATTATCTACATTTAAGCTAACTAGTTTTGATATGTGCCTTCTGCCTTGATCTTAACTGCTTTTAATATTCTCTTCATTCTTTTTATGATTCTATCAGTTGTCCCAGATTCTGCACCTATTATGTCATCAAAAGTTTTCTGTGCTTCACTATCAAGAAGTTCACCAGTTCCTGCACAGCTATAGACTTACTAGTTGATCCAGACAAACAAATTGTGTTTTCCTTATGTATTTGAGTTTCACAGCCTGGGGTGCATATGACCTTGAATGAAATGAAATGAACAAATTTGTCACTTAATGCTTCTATAATATTGAATCTATCTCCTTACTGCTTTTATTGCAGTGAACCTGTCTTTCCATGTGGACTGCCATAGATAAATATGGTAGCTGTTGCTGAAGGCAACTAGAAAAAAAATTATATCCACATATATCTCTAGAGAAACTGGGTAAGAAGTCTGTAAAATACATCATGCAATATTAATGTAGGGGTGGCTTCTTACTGTGCCAGATGGAAGAGTAGTTTATAGCAGATCCCATGTTTCACATTCCTTTGACAAGCTGCTGGGTCATACAGTCCTTGCGCTGGGCAACAGTGCCCCAGTCACTGGAGCAGTGTTTACATTGACAGTTTGCTTTAAAGCATTTTGAGATTAACGTCCCAGTCATCCCCACTAACTGCATACTGGTGCAGTTCTTAGACTAGTTTTGGTACCAGAAAGCTGGATTTGTTTAGGAGGAAACTCTATCAAAAGATCTCCTCTGTGTGTTCATCAAAGACACTCAGCAACCCTAATGAAGGCATAAAGCTTCAGCCAGTGAAGAGTCATTTGAATGGCTTCTAATCGCAGGAAGGGGACACTCAGGTCAGGGAACCAAGCTAATGCTTGACTGGCCACCTGAAATTGCCCTAACCATCATCGGTGCATAAGCAGCAGCCTTGGCAGTGCTTTAAGGTCCTGATCCAGTGTTGGTGTCCCAGAATGTTTGCTAATGTAAATATAGCCAAATATTTCTACAGGTCCTACTGGGTTAGCCTTTGGGGATCTGGTCACCATTTCATGAAGTGTTGATGGATACTCTGTAAAATCCACCTCATGCTGGCAATTTCCACCACTATCCTGCAATGCCCCAACTGACGGATTTTAAACAATATTTAAAAAGGAAGGAGTTACTCTCTTGTGATCAAACAAGTCTATGAGGATGACAAATCATTTCCAAACAGAGAATTTACTTCAGTCTTGTCTTACATTAATTTGCTTATTCCACATTTTACTTGTGCAAAAACGTCTCCGTTTGCTTTCAGTAGAAGAGAAAATCATGTTTTCAAAGTTAGGTCTGTTCTCACGATAACTTATGGACAATGCTCTCTCTAAAATCTCTCCAGAACAGTTTGTATGACAATTCTTATTAAGGCATAAATGTTGAATGATTTGCCTATTTTTTGTTGAAATGCTCATCACAGCTCCAGCCATAGAGAGGAAATGCACACTCTACATAGCCTGGGATGCTTGTGCTGACTGTTGGTCTGTTACTCTATTTGCAAAATAATCATTTAGGATTTCCACCTTTTATCTGAGTTTGCACATACACTCAATCATTAGACCAATGGCTAACAGCCTTCAGTTCCCATTCTTATTGACTGCATTTGTAGTTTCTGTTTCTAGCCTATTTGTGCTCCTACTATTAATGAAACCAACTTTCGGTTGCAGCTGTGGTCCTCGTTAATAGTAACAGTGCAACACTAACAGTGTCATGAGCAAATCTCAGGGAAGGCGGTATTCTGTCAGTCAGGTCTGTCAAGCTCTATACCCACAGTTCTTTATGTACATAAATGTGTGTGCAACTGACAGCCACTGTCCAACATCTTGCTACATGTCAGAAATACAACCGCTGCTTCCAGGATCAACTGATTGCACAGATATCCCCTGCTTAAATCAAACCGTGCTTTTCAGCTGCACTAATAACCAAACTGTAGTTTATTTTATTGCAATACTTACCCTGTATTGACAAATTAAACCACCTCTTCTTGTTCAAGCAGAAGTAACTGCCTCCAAACTGCTGAACTGTCCTACAGCTTGTAATGCTCGCTTTCCCCGATAAAATCATATCAAACAGATTCTTCATCCTGTCTACGTATAATCCTCTTCTTTTAGATATGTATTATCATGTGCATGTATATCTTTCCCAAAAAAGGCAAAAAGTGTTTAAAAGTCCAGAAAATAAGTTACAAATTTTTTACTTGTCAGAAGGTGGCACTACAGTTTACACCAGCAAACTCACAGGAGTTGCCAGGTTAAAATAATATTGAGGAGTGTGTTTATAGATTCATAGAATAAATCATAGAAAGGTGTGAGTTGGAAGGGTCCTTCAGAGATCATCTAGTTCCATGATATTAGCAGGGACACCTTCCATCAGCCCAGGTTGCCCAAAGGCCCATCCAGTGTGGCCTTGGACATTGCCAGGGAGGAGTAGCCACAGCTTCTCTGGATGTCATGTTTCATCCTAGTCCTATTCCTCACAGGGAATAATTTCTTCTTTATATCTAATCTAAATCTACCCCCATTCAATTTAAACCCATTATCGCTTGCCCTATCACTACATTCCATGCTAAACAATCTCTCTCCTTCTGCCATAGAAGGCCACTAAAATTTTTAGCCACTTGACACTGCCAAATTTTTAGTCAATTGAANATTCCATGCTAAACAATCTCTCTCCTTCTGCCATAGAAGGCCACTAAATTTTTTAGCCACTTGACACTGCCAAATTTTTAGTCAATTGACAGTGTCAAATGCTTTGCACAAGTCCACGTAGACGATGTCAGATAGCTCTTCCCTTATCTGCCAATGTCCCATCATGCTCCATGATCACACCCAGCACAGAGTTGAGACCAACTAGTCTGTAGTTCCCTTGGTCTGCCATTTTTTCCTTCTTAAAAATTGGCATTATGTTTCCTGTTTTCCAGTCACAGAATCACAGAATGGTAGTGTTTGGAAAGAACCTCTGGACATCTAGTCCAACCTCCCTGCCAGATCAGGATCACCTAGAGAAGGTTGCACAGGACAGCATCCAAGCAGGTTTTGAATGTCTCAGAGATGGAGACTCCACAAACTCTCTGGGCAGCTTGTTCCAGTGCTCTGTTACCCTCACAGTAAAGAAGTTACTCCTCATGTTTAGGTGGAACTTCACCAGAGTGTCATGACTTCTCAAATATGATGGAGACTGGCTTGGCTACTTCATCCACCTGTTTCCTCAGGACCCACAGATGCATCTCATCAGGTCCCATGGACCTTTGCATCTTCAAGTTCCTTAAATGATCTTGAACCTGATCTTTTCCTACAGTGAGCAGTTCTTTATACTCCCAATCCCTGCCTTTTCCTTCTGCAATTTGGACAGTGTGGCTAGAGCACTTGTTGGTGAAGATTGAGGCAAAAAGGCATTGAGTACCTCAGCCTTCTCCATATTCCAGGTAACCAGGTCTCTCATTTTGTTCTGGAGAGGGCCCACATTTTTCCTTCTCTTCCTTTTATCATTGATGTACTTATAGAAGTATCTGTTGTTGCCTTTGACATCCCTGGCCGTATTCAGTTCTGTCAGAGCTATTTACCTTTCCCAACCTGATCCCTGGCTGCTCGTATAATTTCTCAGTACTCTTCCCAGGCTGACTGCCCTCGCTTCCACCCTCCATAGGCTTCCTTCTTGTGTTTGAGTTTGCCCAGGAGCTGCTTGTTCATACATGTAAGTCTCCTGGTGTTTCTTCCTGACTTCTCTGCATCATACCTGATTTGGACGATATGATCCTTGAATACTAACTCAAGCATTCATAACCGTTAAGTGTAAAAGATTATATGTTGTGTAAATGCTTGCTGGTTGTTTAAACCACTGTGAACCTCGAGTGAATCTGTCTATGAAGTGGTTAATTCAAGTTGTGAGGAAACAACTAAAATTTTCACTCAGTGACATACACATCATTGATCATCAGGGAAGGCTCTCTTGTGTTATTACAGAATACAACAGTAGCGTGAGATAATCACGTATTCTATGGTTGTTATCGAAAGATTTGATGTTAATGTTATGTGTTTAACTTCTGTCCCTTAGTTTTATTACTGATGCAGTGACTGCTCAAGCTGTGTACAAAACAAAAACCAAGTTAAAAGGTGATCTTAAAAATATGTGTTAGGGTGGCAAGGAAGAAGTGCCAAATGCTTTTGTGTTCTACATAACAGGTGGAGCATAAAACCTCATAATATACTCTTTGATCTGGTCAAATTATAGCCTCCTTAAAATGGGAGGAAAGATATGGGTCTTTATGGGCCTATTTGATCTGTTTAAGCATGTATGTGATAAGTCTGTAGTGGTTTGGTTGCAGTTATGGGACGGTTTAATTATAGGTTCATCCAGCAAAGCTACCTGTATTTAGAGTTGCATAATGCTTCCTTGTTTGCCCAAGATTACTTTCAGTCACTCATAATGTTCTCAACAGATTAATACAGTTTGCATTAAAAATGTAAGTTCTTTGGGATCAGGTGGAGGCTGATTATTTTTTCTCGACAGCATATTTGCCTTTAGCTTAAAAATATAATTCTTTCTTAGAAAGTAGAAAAAGAAAACACCTAAAACACAAACCTACCCGTTCAAAAGTACTGAAGTCTCTCATTTTTTTAATAAAAGCATGACTATATCCCAGGGATTACTCTATTGTCAAGTATGTATATTGGTACTCTTGGGAAAAACATGGTCATGCCAGTCACACTTGATCAAACTGTATGATTTGCACTTTGCAGATAACTCCTTAGTGTCTGCTGGTTCATATGTAAAGGAAGACATTCATGAAGCATTTATCTGAGAATCTTTGAGGTTGACCAAGGCTTTCCTTTCAGTTGTCCTTGTAACCGTGGGCATCATAAATGAAATTAGATTCACACATAAGATCCATTTGACTAAATAGAGGTCTTTAGACTAAATGAAACATGAGCTAAATCTCTTCTAACTATAAATTCACTGAAGCATGATTACCCCATTTGTACATATCTACATTTTTAGATGCTTATGCTAGGTTACTTGTTTTTTTTCTCACATACCCTGTACTGCCTGTCCTAGCTTGTAGACAGCCCACTCAGATGCAGATGACACAGGAGATGAACTGGAAGAAGACAGGATAAATTGCAACAAAGATCTTTGACATACAGAAAAAAATAGGCCTTTTGAGAGGTAAGAGGTGATACCAGTACTTACACAGAGACATGTCCTGGAGCTAAGGCTGAGAACAATGCAAGCAGGAGGAAAGAACGAAATAGGGTAAGAGAGGTAAACCTAAGAGAACAGGTCCTAGAGTAGTATGAAGAGGCTGGGCTCAGTTTTCAATGCGCTCCAGACAAAACAAGATTCTAGACATTTGAAAACTGTGTAAAAAAAGCATAATATCCTTGCTTGGTTTTGCTAACCATTAATATTAGCTGGGTAACAACCTAGAAAATCCAAAATATATATATAACCTTTCTTTTTAATTTCACAGATTTATCTGTAGACATTCTGGAGGTTTGAATGAATATTCATATTGTTCCACTTGAAGTGAATATACACTGAAAAGTAATAATCTATTAATATTTGGGTGGATAGCAACAATACTTCATGGGAAAGCACACACTTTCCTCTAAGAAAGATAAATCTACTAACACACTAAACCAAAACAAAAACCATGGCAAATGATGATAGGTTTCATGGTAGTCTTTTCAATATAACTGTCAGGTCAATACCCTTCTCATCTCAAGTTCATTTCTGATCTACTATCACAGTCATTTAAATCTAAAAGCTCTCCTTAGATGCGTTCAGAAGGCACTGAGCAGGATTAAAGGAGCAAGAACAGCACCTTGTGTAATAGCCTACTGATAAAAGAATCCTTTGCCCCCTTACCATTCCTGTGGGAAAATATTTAAAATGAGGAAAAAAGCAAGGTCAGCAAAAGAATTCAAATCCCATTTTCATTGTGGTGCTTAAGTATAGCCTCAACTTGAGGCTGACTGATGTTGAGGTGACTCAGCTCAGTTGCAGGTCTCTTTTTCTCTCCACTCCCAACAGTTCCGTCACAGCTCAGCTGCTACAAAACTCAGCACTGTGGACGCAACAACCCTCCATCTCATGGATATGGCCAGCACACAAATGCTGAACTTTGCCTTCTGACACCTGCTGCTCAATGAGGCAGCACAGAGTGCCAGGGTTCACAGATCTACTGCCTGTGTGCTCACACTCCTCCTCCCCTTACAGACTCTAGAGCATCAGATAATGCAGGTCTGGAAGGGGTGGTACCCCAGGTATGAGCCATAGCTGAAACACATCCGTTGTCTGAATATTAACAGCTGATGAGTACTGAAACAGGTTCACTGCCCTCAAAGTTGAGGAGGAAGCACTTAAGAGAAGCATCTGGACCAACTGATCCTGAGCCATGCAGAAGCACCAGGAGGAAGCCACAAGTGACAGCAGTGAGCAACTACCTGCTACAGAGACACCCATCTACCAGTCTGATCTGCTGTCCAGAGAAGTTCTGACTTGCTGTCTGGAGAAGTTTGCTGCTTGCCAACTGAGAGTACACAGGTGGCAAAAACTAAGGAAAACATGGACCTATGCTCAACAAGACAGGGGACCTGGTTACACAGGACATGGAAAAGGCTGCAGTATTGAATGCCACCTTTGCCTCAGTATTTATGAGCCAGTCCACCCCTTCAGGACTCACGTGTCCCAGAGATCAAGGTAAAGACTGGAGCAAGGAAGAGATAGCCTGGGTGGAAAAGGATCAGATCAGGGAAATATTTAAGCAAACTGGCCATATGTTGGCCATGACAGCATGCACCCATGAGTCCTGAAAGAGATGGTAAATGTCATCGTGAGGCCACTCTCAAGAATCCTTGACCAAGCATAGCAAGTGGGAGAATAGAAAACGTCACTTTCATCTTCAAGGGCAAGAAGGTGCACACACAGAACTACAGGCCAATCAGCCTCCTCTCAAGCCCTGGGAAGATGATGAAGTAGATGCTTCAGTAGATGCAATCTATTGTTCATGTACATGAACAACAAGAAAATCATCAGTAGTCAGTATGGCTTCACCAAGGGGAAGTCATGCTTGACTAACTTGATAAACTTCTACAGTGAAATACCTGGCCAGGCAGGTGAAGAGACAGCAGTAGTTATTGCCAACTTTGACTTCAAGAAAGGCCTTTGATACTCTCACACATGATCCTGAGACAAGCTGTTGATGTACAAGCTGGATGAGCAGTGAGGTTGATTGAAAACTGGCTGAAAGGCCAGGCACAGAGTGTGTTAATCAGCAGTGCTAGATCTGGTTGGAGGCCAGTAACTAGAGGTATATGCCGGGGTCAAGTCCCGTTTAACATCTTCATTCAGGATCTGGAGAATGAGGCACAGTGTGCCCTCAGAAAGTTTGCTTATGACACAAAACTGGGATAAGTAGCTGATATGCCAGAGGGCTGTGCTGCCATCCAGTGGGGTCATGACAGGCTGGAGAAATGGGTCAACAGAAATCTCAGGAAACTCAACAGGAGGAAATGCAAAGTCCTGCACTTAGGGAAAAACAGCCCGATACACCCATATTTGCTGGGGACCACCCAGCTAGAAAGCAGGTTGGCAGAAAAGGCCTTGGGTGTCCTTGCCGACAAAAGGTTGAACATGAGCCAATAACATGCCTTTGCTACACAGGATGCTAATGGCATCCTGGGCTCTATTAGGAGGGATGTTGACATAGTTGAGGGAGGTCATCCTTCCTCTCCACTCAGCACTGATGAGCCTCTACCTGGAGCACTGTGACCGGTTCTGGGCTCCTCTGCACAAGAGATATGGACACACTGGAAACAATGCAATGAAGTCCCATAAAAAAAGATTAAGTGACTGAGACATGTCTCCTATGAGGAAAGACTGAGGTATGTGGGACTATTTAGCCTGGAGAATAGTCAGGGGGAACTTATGAGTGTATACAGATACCTGAAGGGATGGTGGCAAAAGTACAGAGCCAAGTTCTTTGCAGTGGCACCCTGTGACAGGACAAAAGCCAATGTGTAAAACTGAAACAGGAAACTTGGTTTTCTTATTTCAAAAGACAACTGAGGGCTGGAATAGGTTCCCCAGAGATTGTAGTCTCTGTGCTTGGAGATACTCAGAAGCTGTCTGGTCTTGGACAACCTGCTTGCATGGGGAGGTTGAACCAGATGACCTCTAAAGGTCCCTTCCAACCTCAGCTATTCTGTGACTTTACCTCTCCACTTGAAGCCAGATAACCAAAACTGATATTCAACTTGTCCCTCAATCAGGAACGTGTAATTCCTACAACTCTAATATCCTACAATCTTATGATTGTCAAATGTGAAAGATACCTGCTGCCATGGGTTTTCCTTACGAGGTTTTCAGATTAGGCACGCTGTATTTTTTGCAGTTTATCAATGAGATGAGAGAGTAATGCCCTTTAGTTTTAAGATGTCAAATTCATCAAGTGTTCTGTGTTTTAGAAGCTCTAAGGAAGCCCAGTAGCCACTGGCCACACTTCAGCTAGAACTTACCACTTCTCCTGCTTCAAGGTCAAGTATTTCCAGCTTTACAGCAGCATAACCTGTCTAAAACTCTCTACTACAATTTGAAAACCCAATCCTCTTCAGAAATGGGCACACTTTACATAAACTAGTTCATGTACAAGAAATTAACTGTTTTTGTATAAGTTCCTTTTATTTTGCAAAATTTTATTACTCACTGTTGTACAAAATGTATCTAAAACATGATGTTAAGATAATGTTGACACAACTGGATAGTTTGCAAATTACCTAACTGAAGAGAACAAATCTTCACAATTTTTAAGGCAATTCAAGACAGTAACAACAAGTGAATTACACATTTTGAAGTATTTCATTTCTAAGCTTTACACGAATGTTATTTGGTACTTAGTATGTGTAAACCTTAATGCTTTATACAAAGTTTTCATTCACGCGATTGGAAGATACAATGAAAATTACATTTTACAGTTAATTTTTTTAAGTGTCTCAATTACCTTTTGACTCTTGGTTTTACAGAAACAGATGGTTCAGTTCAGAACTTAAATTTTTTAAGAGAGACAAATAGAAGTGATTCCAAATTTGTGCTTTGTTTAAAAATGGACAAAAAAAATTGCAGGTAACTAATTATCTGTGTTTTTTGAAATGTAAAATTAAAACCTGATAACATTTTTATGCAAATTAGACTAGAGAATACTTTCATTTCAGTACATTACTATTTTAACCCCAGAGCGGAAAGGTGGCAAACATCTACTTAAAACAGCCAACACCAATTCAATTAAAGAGCGTAAAAATTTGGTCTGGTTTTTTTAGAGCAGTACTATTGTATTTCATGAGGAGAGAAACCGTATTTCTAGAGGTTTCTCTATGCCACCCCACAAGTAATTTTCAAGAGTGCATTCTGTTTCTTATCCTAAGCTCTTCTGAACTATCGGATTTTTATATAATTATTTAAAAAAAAAACCAACCCACCAACATAAACTAAAACAAACCAAACATTAAAGAGGGGGGCAAGGGGAAGACATTGACATCACCTTAGTAGAGCCAGTAACTAAAGATAAAGATGAAAGACACAAAAAAAAAAGAAAGCAAACCACTATGGGACAGATCTTCACCTGGCATAAAGTCAGCAGAGGTCCGCTGGCATCAGCAGAGCTATGATGAGCAGCCACAGATCTGCCTATCAATGTACAGGAAAACTCACTTGTGCTAGTGATAGGAACAGTAAGTAGCCTAGTATTAGCATGCATTTTTAAAATAAGATAAGCTTGTAACACCTGGGTTCTCATTCAGTAGCTTGCTGCTAGTGACTGTTGGTCCTACCACTGGCACTCTACCGAGTTTGGGATGAATTCATTGCCACTTTCAAATGACAGACTAAAACATACTGAACATTGGTCTATGATGTTATTAACCACAGCTAGATCTTATCAGAAATACTCTGAAGTCCATTCACAGTGTGAAAGGGAAGGCTTTAGAAGTAGTATTTTATAACTTTAGTGAGTTTTTATATTGTTACAGTTTTGTACTGACCATCATCTGCATGGAATGAACTGCAACCACTGGAAGTCAGCAGCTGTGCACTGAAATTTGGAGCACCATCACTCTTTGCTCTTACAAATGCTTCCTTTTACAGATCAATAGCTATAGTAAATTAAAAAAAAAGCATATCTCCCTAACACATAAGTTTACAGAACAAATCCTAAAAGCAGAATTATAACAAAAGAAATAAGAAATTGCACAATTTTCACTTTCTCCTAGGCAGGAAGATGTTCTTTTAAGGCACAAGAGAATTCCCAGAGTGCAGAGGACAGATTATTTAACCGGAGTGCAAATATTAGAAACCCGGGAAGCAGAGGCTGAACTCCAGAAATAGCTTTTGGTATCACTCAGGTCTCACTCCCATCATCTGCCAAAGATATTTCTGATTTTTCTGTGTGTGTGTGTGTGTATATATATATATAGTGTATATGTATGCTTAATCTAGTAAAATGAAAAAATGGGATTCAGATGATTTCTGTAGGAGATTCCAAGTAAATGTTTACCTCTACATCACCACATAATACATTCAAACCAGACAGTTTATCCCAGTGTAATTCTGCATCTCAAATACACAGCTATCCTTAAAACATGTTATTAATTCAGTGTATGTTAATCCATTTGAGCTGTATCTTCTGTCAAGTTCTACTTGCAGAAAGAAACAGCGACGTCTGTAACAGGCAAGTAAAAAGGTAGTGTTAGCTACACTGGACAAAACTCCTGGCAGTGTTCATCATTTCTGTAATGATATTATGTTAAAACTGACAAGAAACTGAGGTACAAACCTAGGTCAAGTAAACATGAGATTTGTCTTTCATTCATTTGAAGTACAATAGCCATCCCTATTTCCTGATTATTTTTTTTAATTTTTTATTTCCTTAAAAGAAAAATATATACTCGCATACAATGCTGATACCCTATGTGGTGATGCCATAAATCCCTTAGGATAGCAAGTTTGATGGGTGGTAACCCATTAGGAGAAAAATATATTTTTAATATTATTTTACATATATACAATATATATATACTTAAGTTTCAATCAAAATAAAAAGTTATCTAATGTATTCATCAGTATTTTTAATGTGAAAAAAAGAAAAAGTGTTTTGCATCTCAGTTCATATAAGTTAAAAATTAACAAGGTATTATTTTATATCCACCAGTAATGTTTTTTGGTTTATTTCTGCAGAACTAAAGAAAAGAAAGACACGGTGAGTTAAATAGCTTTCCTTCTCCAAAGCCAAATACAATAAAACTTTGAAGCTGAATAATTAATTAAAAGGACACCACCAAGTTTTTCATTTTAAGTAATCACAAAGAATAGGATATGTAATCTAAATAGAAACTAGCATTGCTGTATTAACATAGTCTAAAGAAAAAATATTTTGAATCCCTTATTTTGATAGAATGTGTCTAGAAGAGATAAAAAAAAATCTTGTAAATTTAAAGTGAGAGTTACTTATACTCTCACCAGTCTATATTAATCCTGATAAACCTTTCTCCCTCTCAATTCCAAAATACTTAATATCACAAATGTATGACAGCCACTTATTTACAGGTCTTTTTCAGCACTGTGAAAGGCACATTTATCTTTTTATGCATGTTTCTGCTAATGTCCTAAACTTGGGTTCCAGCTGATCTAAGAAGTCAAGTGCTTCTTCTTCATGCTGATCACTGCAGCAACCTACAGAACCAGCCAAGGATCCTTTTCCTTCATAGTTATATGAAAGGAGATAATCTTCAGAATGCTTCTGTTCTTCATCCTGTCTGCATAGGTGCACCTTCTGCATAGGAAGAGAACACACCTTATTATTTTCTTAAATTGTTATCCTAAACATATTGCATTAAAAATAATTTCTTTTGATTTACCTTTCATTGATTAATTTTTAATCAGAGTGTGTCCTCTAATGGATTCCTACATACAAAAAATGCACATGATTGGTCTATATCATTAAGACTACAAAATATAAGTATTTAATAAATAAATCATTTTTACTAATCATTTATGTAACAATAAAAGAGGAAGAACCTGTTTAAATAACCTGTTGAGCAACTAAAATCCACTTGAAATTAAAAGACTGATTTACAAACACATAACTAGTTAGGCAAGTAGTGGGAGCTTTTGATCTCCACAGCAGAGTAACTACATTTCTAATGCTGCACATTCATTTCTGCACCATTGCTAAGGTATGAAGTACCCAGTTTAAATCAGTATAAGGCAAGCAGTTAGAATAAAATGGAATGCACATTATCAGAAAAACTCACGAAAGCTTGTTCTAAATGAGTAAGTATTCTAAATGAGACACAGCACACTACCTATAGTTTAAGCCAAGAAAAGAAAAAGTCATTCACATTTATTTCCAAAATACATAAAGAATGACTTCTTGAAAGGGCACTGTTCCAAAGGGGATGGAGGGGAGCAAAGGAAAGGAAAAATGAAACAAAAACAAAACCAGAAAACTCTCTAGCACAAATACATTTCTTCCTTCAAAACTCTGTATATATTGAACATAACCTACACTCAAAAAAAAAAAACAAACCAAAAACAAACCAGTTTCAGAATACTTACTTCACCTAAACGAGGATGTGTGAAATTATGCCATTCTGAGTAGGAGTATCTGCACGTATCCATCACAGGCTGTCCTCCTTCTTTAACTGATCCCAGAGTCTGATGTCCGACTCCCTTCACTGACTCCAAGGTATGCCCTCTTCCTTTTACCATTTCAAATGTTTGTTGATCTCCTGTTTTTACTGCATATCCTCCTTGATCATTTGTATTTTGTAGAGGAATTATATTGTGATCCTAAAAAAGATGCAGTAGTGGAGATACCTTTACTTACTTTTTTTTTTTAATTCAAAACGTTAAATGAGAATCAGTAACTGTTAATACTGAAAATTTAGAAGTCTCCATAACTGCACTGTGGTATTTTGAACAAGAAGTTGTCCTTAATGTGTATAGATCAATAAGTGGCCTTCGGAAAAGATACCATGACAAAGAGCGGGAAAAAGTCTGCATTTAAATATGATATGAGAGCTAAAAACTCAATCTTTATCCCAACAAATGCTGTGCTATAATCCCTATGCTAGTTACATGTAAATTAAATTACATGTAAAAGGTTTTCAAAGTCAACAACCTCTAAGCCATTAAGCCAGACTCAGAGTCATATGCATAAGTTTAATTCTGGGTTTTTTTCATATAGTTGTCTGTTTACTGAAATACGGCAAAACTAGTATAGGATCACAAACTAAAAACTGCATGATCAGTTTACAGTGGAACATTATGTGCCACTCCATGGGCATGTGCTTGCTTCATGGGCAATGAGAAATTTTTCCCTTTTAACCATTAGGATTTCTTCATTTTCAAGGTGAAGTTTACTCAGTGAGTTTTTAAGTCAGTGGGTAGTGTCAGAGGAGATGGGTAAAAGTCTGATGAGCTAAGTCATCAGCTTGAGTATGAATGCAATTCTGGTCTGGACTGTTCATGGTAGACTGAACCTTAAAAACATATAGATGCCAAAAGCTGTCCAGTTACATTTTTTTTCCACTGTCTCAAAAAATCAACTGAATTTGGGGTCATTTTTCAGGGGAAGGTCAGAAATTGCACTGGTATATTACAACAGCTATCTGCTAAATTTAAAAATTCTTCTCCAAGGAAAAGCAATAATGTTTTGTTTCTATATGTAAAATAGTAAATTTGCTTTAATAAATCACTTACTTGCAGATGGTCTTGTTCTCAAATTTAAATGCTCTGGATATCTTAATTACATGTTTCTACGTTGAAGTAGATAGACAACTTACCATCACTTCTTCTCCTGGAGCTTCTGTATTTGAAATGATTAAATTGTGATTGGCACAATCATCAGTCACATGCCTGTGCATTACCCCAGAGCCACAGCAGCCACAAATTGTGATCAGGATTACTATGAAAAGAAAATAAGCGAGGAAGATATAATGAATTTTACCTCATAATGTATCTACTTCTCTTTGATAATGAATTTTGTTGTATAAGTCTTTCTAAATGCCTAAGCAGCGAGTATGATTAAAAAAAAAATTTCTTTCCAAAACTGTGCATGCTTAAAACTGTACATATATACTTTTCAGAAAGTATGCAGTTTTCACTACAGTACACTGGCGAACTCTTTTATTCTTCCAAAACACATCTTGGTTTCCCTGAAAGAAATGCATCCTTTCTGAAAACACTGTGCTTGCAAAACGTCACAGCAATTAAAAATTCACACCAAATCCAGGTAAAAAATCATGTCTTGTAGCTACAAAAGAGTTGTGCATAAGATATTTTTCATGTATGAATACACAGATGTTGAATTATGTCATAAGGAACTAATATGCAAGCTAAAGGTCCCAATACCAGAAACTTCTGCTCACAGAAAAGGTCAGCAGAACCCTGGAGGACTTCAAGCATTATGTTACAGAAGAATCATTTAATTCCTTGTATTCAGTTTATTTATCTTGTACTACTACTTTGTGTTGTCACAGAGACTCAGACAGAAATTACTTTGTGCAAAAGAACCATCAGCAAACCATACTTGTCCTGAACAAAGGACTAAACATTTCATTCTGAGAACCTCTCTTTCTTTAACAAGTTGGCATCTTAACAATATAAAACCCCTATGAATAGTTCTGCCTTACTGCCCCATGAGCAATCTGATCTCCGAACATATAAACTTCTGTGGAAATTGTCCACGAGCCACTTTCAAGTTCATTTAGCTTCTGCAGCTATCAGCTGCCAGTGAGATCTGCATCAGTGCTTCCAGAAGGTCACCTCATGATGCTGACAGACAAGACATCCATGACAGCACTGAGTAGAGGATACAGAGGGTAAAACCCAGCCACAATGAAATAACGGGTCTATCTGTGAGGGATGCAGTCAAGGGGTAATGACAAAACTCTAGCTGACGTTTCACACAGTGTCCACATAACTGAAAGTCTCCCCTCAGAGCTGTAACACAAACTTGGGTACCTGCCCATCTATACAACACAGATGTATCTAATCTTCCAAACTCATGCAGGTCCCAGTGTTTGATCTGCCTGGGTAAGAACAGCTAGGTGACATGGAACAGGGGCAAGACAGGCTGATTGTTACCAGAAAAAAAAATAGTAACTTAAAAAAAAAACGAACTATGATGTATTTGTTACTGTTACTGCTGCATGTCCTCTGGTGATTTTTAAGGATGTCAGACTGGGTTTGATTCTGGTAAATGACAGGCCTTTGTTATGTATCACTGTCACCACCTCACTGGTTGACAACAATATTAACCTGTAATTACGAAACCGTTAGCCTTTGGGCAACTCCAGTAGCATAGCGTGTATTGAAGGATTTGGCCTGTTGTGGAAGTCTCCAAACTGTCTTTCAACATCACACTGGCTCTTGTAAAATCCTCTGTGAAATTCTCAGATACTCCACGTTTTAATCCACAGCACAAGGAAAGGTCACAAAAAGCTCTAGGAAATTCATTTTGTCATTCCTATTACGAGAAGTGTGCATCCCAATCCCAATACTAAACTCAAAATCAAACTTCACTACACTTCCTTCAAGAGACCATCTGATAAATGCTACGTCCTCTTTCGGCTCAAGTGCTGAATGCAGTTTCTTTCACCTGGCTAACATAAACACACAGAACATCTTACACAAAACGTACTTAAAAGAACAACCAAAAATGTGTACACAGTCAGTACTGGACAAGAGCAAGGAGCCTGTGATATCAATACAAACAGAGCAGTTATGGGAAGTCAGCGAAGTGGGATATACAACTGCTCAAATAAAGAACAAGGTAATGTCTGAATCAAGTTTGAATGAGGTTCTCTCAGCTAATTTTAAAATTAAGTGGTTTGCACTACATGTTAAAAAAAAAAAAAGGGTACTTACGCAGCAATAACAGTGATCCTAAGATCATCGCAAGGATGGCCCAAATGCCAAGAGTAATGTTTCCATCACTGATTTGACGGGTCTGGCCATTGCATTCAGTTGGAGTAACGCAATCACACAAGTTAACTTTTATGTAGGTCTCTCCTACCTTTCCTCCATTATCAGTCACACTTACAGGAATAGTGTATATTCCAAAGGGAATATCACCTTTTGGTGAAAGGTACACAGAATTATCTGTAAAAAAAAGACACAACCAGATGTAGAGTTAACAATACCTGAAACTCTGTTGTCACAAATGTGACTGTAATCAATCTTCCCTTCTGTTACAGCTCTGTTGCTGTCAGATCCATATCACCTAGTTTAAATCTAGGTTAAAAACTAGTACTTTCAGCACTTTTTAAATACTAGAACTGAAAAAGCAAACCTTATACGTACAATTTACAACTCAGAAGTTGATTCAATTCATTATAGTAAATGACACTCTTTGGGCTTACTAGTAAGACCATCAACTAAACTGACTTATTAAGAGGACTTCTGTGGTAGTGTGATTTGAATAATACTATGGAGTTTATTTACACCTCTTTCACTTTTTAGGTCTACTGTTACATTCAGTGCAAACAGCTATATCCAGTAGTAAGTAAAATCCATCTAGTCTACTGCCTTACTTAGTAGCAATGATTGGTGAGCATGTTTTAAAGGGTGAAAGAAATAATTTGTATAAAGTATGTACAAGATGTACACTGATGTACATAATGGTTACTTTATGATAAGGTATATTAAACTGCATGTGCCATCAAAAACATTTTTTTTCCTGTTTACCAAATAATCCCTGAAAGTCTCAGACACCTGAGAGTTCTGATTTCAGTTCAGGTTAGATCATTTAGGCAAACTCAACACAGACAAATCCAGGTGCTCTGATGGGACACACCGAGAACTGCTGAGGGAGCATATGTCACTCCAGTCTTCAAATCAGGCAAGGAGGACACAGGAAACTTCAGTCCAGTCAGCCTCACCTCCATCCCTCAAAAGGTAATGGAACAGCTCATTCTGGAGGTCATCAATAAGCATGTGGAAGAGAAGGTTAGTGGGAGTGGTCAGCATGGACTCACCAAAAGGAAATCATACTTGACCAATCTGATAGCCTTCTATGATGGCACTACTGGATGAGTGGATGAGTGGAGAGAAATGGCTGTTCTCTACCTCGACTTTAGTAAAGCTTTTGACATTGTCTCCCATAACATCCTCATAACTGAGCTTAGGGAGTGTAGGTTAGATGACTGGTCAGTAAGGCAGGTTGGGAACGGCCTGAATGACAGGGCTCAGAGCATTGTGAGAAGTACTGCAGAGTCTAGCGGGAGGACTGGTGTGCCCCAGGGATCAGTACTTGGCCCAGTCTCGTTCAATATATTCACCAGCAACTTGGATGAGGGGACAGAATGTACCCTCAGCAAATTTGCTGATGACATAAAACTGGGAGGAGTAGCCAACATAACAGAAAGCTGTTCTGCCATTCAACAAGACCTGGACAGGCTGGGAAGTTGGGCAGAAAGGAACTGAATGAAACTCAGCAAGGGCAAATGTAGGGTCCCACAAATAGGGAGGAATAACTCCAAGCACCAGTACAGGTGAGGGGTGACCTGCTGGGAAGCAGCACTGCAGAGAAGGGCTTAGAAGTCCTTGTGGACTACAAGCTCTCCATGAGCCAGCAGTGTGCCCTCTTAGCCAAGAAGGTCAATGGTATTCTGGGGAGCATTAAGAAGAGTGTAGTCAGAAGGTCAAGAGAGGTTCTCCTCCCTCTCTGCTCTGCCTTGATGAGGCCACAGCTGTACTCCTGCATCCAGTTCTGGGCTCCCCAGGTCAAGAGAGACAGGAACTATTGGAAACAGTCCAGCAAAGGGCTACAAAGATGACTGGGGGATTGAAGCACCTCTTGTATAACGAAAGGCTGAGAGAGCTGGGTCTGTTTAGCCTGGAGAAGACCGAGAGGGGATTTCATCAGTACTTTTAAACATCTAAAGGTGGATATATAGAGGATGTGGCCAGACTATTTTCAGTGGTGCCCAGTGACAGGACAAGGGGCAACTGGCACAAAGTGGAAACAGGAGGTTCCATCTCAGTATGAGGAAAGACTTTGTCACTCCAAGGCTGATAGAGCACTGGGACAGGGTGCCCAGAGATGTTGTGAGGTCTCCTTCCCTGGAGATACTCAAAACCTGCCTGGATGTGATCCTGTGCAACGTACGCTAGGTGAACCCGCTTTAGCAGGGGGGTTGGTCTAGGTGATCTCCAGAGATCCCTGACAATGCCTACCACTCTTTAATTCTGTGAAATTGTTTATCTGCTTGTATCAAAATCATTAATATTAATGTAAATATATTAAGGGAGATTTCTTTCACTGATCTCATCTTTTTTTGTTTTGGAGGTTTAAAAAAAGCAAGTGTAGGGTCTTGAACCTGGGAAGGAATAACCGCGGGTATTAGTACAGACTAGGAGATAACCTGCTGGAGAGGAGCTCTGCAGAGAAGGACCTGGGCGTCCTGGTGGATGACAGGCTGGCCATGAACCAGCACTGTGTCCTGGTGGCCAAGAAGGCCAATGGGATCCTGAAGTGCATTCAAAGAGTGTAGCCATCAGGCTGAAGGAGGTCAAACTCCCACTCTACTCTGCCCTGGTCAGACCTGGAGTCCTGTATCCAGTTCTGGGCTCCCCGCTAAAAACAGACAGGGATCTCCTGGAGAGAGTCCAGTGGAAGCCACAAAGATGATTAAGGGCCTGGAGCATCTCCCCTATGAGGAAAGGCTGAGTGAGCTGGGGCTGTTCAGCCTGAGAAGACTGAGAGGGGATCTGATCAATGTTTATAAATATCTGAAGTGTGGGAGACAAAGGGAGATGGCCAACCTCTTCTCAGTGGTCTGTGGGGACAGGACAAAGGACAATGGTCACAATTTGGACCACAGGAGGTTCCACACTGATGTGAGAAAGAACTTCACTGTGAGGGTGACAGAGCACTGGAACAGGCTGCCCAGGGGGGTTGTGGAGTCTCCTTCTCTGGAAACATTCAAGACCCGTCTGGATGCCAACCTATGTGACCTGCTTTGGAACCTGCTTTGGCAGGGGATTTGGACTCAATGATCTCTGGAGGTCCCTTCCAACCCCTACAATTCTGTGATTCTGTGATTAACAAAAATGTGTTGATTGATACAACAATACCAAAAAAAAAAACCTGCCAGGATGGTTTAGTCAGCCTCTAATCAATTTTAGATAAAGTTTCAATTTTCCAGTCCTTCACTATAATAGCAGCCTAAGAAAAGTTGTATTTTTCTTTGGAGTATTACACATTTCATTAAATTCCTTATGAATTATTAATGTATACTTCCTTTTCCAGAGATGCTGATGCTATATATTACATCTGGCTTTATTTTCCCACCTAATCCTTTCGAATTATCATCTCAGCCACTGATTGGTGACCCAATGATACTGGTGTCAGACTCTTGTTTACATGTTAAGAGGCAGAATATAAAATCCTTCTCCTCACCTTTGTGATGCCAACATTGGCATCTTCTTGATTTCTGCAAACTACTTCAAACCCAGGACTAGTAAGAAAAAAAAATTCTTCAGTCTTCCCCTCTATTCCTGTCATACACTTGATCTCCTCTACAGCAAATGACACACTGGAAGCAGTAAAGATCATCAGCTTTACCTTGTCAGCCCCACTGACTACACCAATTCAATTCTCAACATATATTCATCCAATCTATCCTTACAGTCCACCCAAGACAGTGGTAGAAAAGCCTCCTTTGACTACCTACAGGTAAGTGAGGAGAAGGAAGAAGTCAACATACCATTGTGTCGAGTTATCTTCCATGAGGAAGCCAAGTTACGGTCAGTTATGCGATATACGAAGGGTGTGCTGTAAGGAGACTCATCACCATCCTGTGCAGTAAGGCAGATCGGTTTTCTGTCTCTGCACATTATGTAGTCGGTTTTCATGATTCGTGGATAATTCTTGTTCCCAGGCTGGATGACAACCTGAATTGTTCCAGTGCCTGTTTTGCCATCTATGAGATAACAAAAGAAACAACCTAGTTTTGGCACTTAATTCTAACATTTACATATTAATTTCCAGTTCAAACTTTCACAATGAAATACCCTAGTTTGGAAAAAGGTGGAAAGCAGCTGCTAATTTAACAAAAAAGAGAGGCACTTCTCACAGGTCTCTCTTGGCTGCTTCTCTTTGCCTGGCTGGTTGTAGAATGTATCAACAGCTTTCAAACCTCCACACTCTGCATGCATAGACAAAGTATTTTGATCAGTGTTTGTATTTGTGTGGGGATATAATCTGTTCTAACAGGTTGATGAGAGGAGAAAGAGACAATAAATCAGGGGTAAAGGATACTAAGCCAAACCGAGACTTGAAGTAGAAAGTGAAGGTCTCCAGTGTTTTTACTTCTGGGAGAAGAAAATTAATTACACTTTCCCCACCCTCACTTCCCGTGGGAACATGAGACTTCTGAATTTAGCTTCCTTCTGTCCTCTTCCCTCTGAGTCCCCATGTGGTAGGAGGATTTACTGTGACACATACTATGTCACCCAAGTCTACATGCAAGTAGTGAATGAGCTCTCCCTCTTAATGGCATCTTTTCCAATACAGGAATGGTCAATGCTTCTATATGCATTCCAGCGAAATTACACCAAATCTAATTTTCAAAACTTTCTCCAGAGATTCCTCATTGAAGATTCCTGTATCATGTTTATATATGTTCATATGCAGCAAAAGTACTAAAAAATAAATTCATATTATTTACAATTAATTTTTATATGCAAGATTTGGACAAAGTTAGATTTTTTTTCTGAAAAGCAAATTCCAAAGGTCTGCTCTTTATTCCCACTGATGTTTTAGCGTATAAGGAGTCCTTAAAATAAATCCTGCCACTGGATTTATAAAGGCATTCTAGTTTTCCTTTTTAATGTAACATACATATTTTAGAATTAGAAGTATGACCTATAAGCCTAACATTTTTCTTTGATAATCCATTTGCCACATTTAGCAGTGGGGAAGTGAAAGGTGTATTTAATCATCTTGGTTACTTGGTGCTAAGGCAAAACTATGTATTTCCTACAATACATGCATATACCCAAATTAGTCAGAAAGATGTTCATGCATATTAAATGAGAACCAAAACCTGATTTAGAATTAAAATCTCTGTGTGTGATGGTTTTGCAATGCAGCTTCTTTAAGAGGCAGCTAGAAGCCTTTTAGGGGTCCAACAAAGCTGGGCTTATCAGCTGGGCTCCCAAGGCCAAACTTCCAACCCCTGTTACTGACAAGGCCGGCCAGGCCAATCAGTTACTGACAGGCCTCTGGAAATCACATTTTAGAGACAGAAACATAAACAGCTGCATTTTTCCACGAAAGAAAGTGATAAGATGTAAGAAGCTTTGCAGACAATCCGAGTAATCTGTAAAAGCTCATCATCAGAGCAACACATACTGTGAACGCTGTTGCAGAACCTAGATGACTGAAAATGAGTAAGCAGAACATACAGCACTGCATACAGCTATTCTTAGAGGTTCTTTTATATTAAGGGTTTCTAAAGCAAGGTACCAAGAAGTCAAATGAAGGGGGAAACTGTAAGCGTTTCTATTTTCAAAAGTTCCCTCTCTGCTTTTTCTGTTGTCGACTTCATGGATGGCAGACGCTCTCACTTGAAAAAAAAATTAGTCAGGGAATAAAAGGAATACAATACACAGGAAAACTTCTCAATTTAAACCTAACAAAGGTTATTTTAATGGGAGCAGGTAATTTTTGAAAACATTTGGAAATTGCTGTGATTTCTTAAATGCTGCTATATAATATTGCCGCAGCATTTATTAGAGCTATCCCAGAGTCAAGACAACGGACTAGGTGGGTCTGTGGTGTGCACCAGTATAGCTGTCCCCACACTAAACTTGCACATAATGACAATGTTTAATACTCACTTCTGTCTATTGCAAGGACTGTGATATTGCATTGACCTCGCCTCATCTCTCCTACATCTCGGTCCAAGACTTTAATGGTTCTGACTTCACCGGTTTTTTCCTCTATGCTGATCCAATTACACTGACCAGGTGGTATCCGGTAGCTGTCAAGAACAATTTGTTTAAAGATCTCAAATATACAAAGATACTGTATTAATACACACACACACAAACACACTCATACACAGCATCCACAACAATTTCCTTCTTCCCATATCCCACCCAAGTTACACACCAAATAAACTAGTAGATAACATTGCTTCATACCATATGCCTTCACTGTTTCCAGTTTCTGGATCTTCTGCTATGTATCTCCCAATACTCGCCCCAACCTCCTCACATTCTTTAACATCTATGCGAAAGAAACAGGGTTTAAACACCGGCCCCTCATCCACATCCAGGATATGCACTGTAACAGAGCAGGTGCTCTGGGAAAGTTGTTGTGAATGTGGTGCCAGCATGTAGGGTGCCTCATTGTTGACTGCAATCACAAGGATCCTTTGCTTGGCGGTTTCATAGTCCAGTCCCTGTAACAGAGGTGGGGTGTCAGTTTTTTCCTTTCAAACCAATACCAAACTTGGTATTGCATTCACCGCCCAATTATTCAATAACTAAAATTGCACCACATTTATTTACAAAAGTCAGCTAGCCTTCTGAAACACCCAGCTTGAGACACCATAAATAACATGTTTTTGAAAATCATGTCCAAGTTTTAGTTAGTCAAAGAAAAGAACCTGAGGAACCACAAGTAATAAGGTAAGCAGCACTACTGTAAATTTTTTATAGCATACTGATAGTCAAGTACGAATAGAACTGAGAATTATAGGCAGGGAGGGGATTTTCTCCTCCCATATCTAATTGGCATTATTTTAGGTTATGTTTATTTCCTTTCCAGCACAAGTTAATCACACTTCTTGCTAGTACATTTATTTCCTACTAAGTCTTCACCCACTACAAATACATCTGAACTTTTGGGGCTGATCAGTAAGTATCTACCATTTATTCTTCAGATACCCTCTCCAAGGTCATTGCATGCCTTTAATACAGCTTTTTTATATCCTAAAGTCATAATATTCTCTGGTCTAGTACAGCATTACATAAATATAAGAAATTTCAACTGTATGTGTATACCAGGGACTTAGTAACTGCAGTAAATAAAGAAGCAAATTTAACTAACATCTCTACCCCTAAAATTTATATTTTCAAACTTTAATACTGAACTTCTCTGCTCCTTAAAAGTTAACAGTTAATGCAGTTTTAACAGATAATGAAAAAGGACCATGAAGAGGCCAAGGGACAGGCTGGAGTACAGGTACAGTGGTCCTTTTACCTGGGATCTGTGAAGTAGTGGGTATAATAAGCCACTAAACTAACACATATTCTTATATATATCCAGGCTCCCTCGCACCCCACAAAAGCAAACCTAAAGTCACTACACTGAAAATTAAACCATTAAAAGTTTTCATTCAGAGTTTTAAGTTTAATCAACTTCCAGAGGGAACATGATTGGAGGAGATGCTCCTCTCTCCTTTGCCACCCTCCCGTTTCCATCAGAAAAACAACCACGAAGCACTCCTCTCATCCCTAAGTCTAAATAACTCCAACTGAGGTACCAGGGAAAAGTTCCAATCTCTTCTGAAATGAGGAACCAAAGGAAATTACTTGAAATCTCCACACATAAAAATGACAAGCAGTATGGAAGATGAGTTTTGTAAGTTATGTACCACACACAAGCTTCGTTTGCAGTATATGATTACAATCTGCTCTACAAAAATAGTTCGTATCAGGAAGAAAGCATGATTTGCCTGATAGTTACAGAAACCCTTTGAATAAAAATGAGTTCTAGATCATCAGTTTTAAAAACCCATAGACACATAAATTTTCCTCTAGCAGTTGCACTTTCCTTACCTTGACAACACACAGTACTCCTTCATTTGTGTTTTTATCTGTTGTAATTTCAAAGGACCGATCATCATTTCCTTTTATAATTTCATACACCGCTCCCGAGCCAGGCAAACCAGGTTCATCAAGATCAACAACGGTAACTCTCAGTACTTCGACATTCACTCTGTTTTCCTCCACTCGAGTTTCGTACTTGTAGTATCAAAAACAAAAATTGATTTAAATCAGAGTATACTGTTCCATGATGCAGGACTGAAGAACACCGTATGTAAATAAAGCTATTTAAACTCAAGGCATCAATTTACCCAGATGCTGTAATGATTTTTTTTTTTCATGCATTAGCATACTTTCCCCACTCCTCTCTTATACCCCAAGTGAAACAGCAAATCTTTCCTGCCAGCACAGCTGAAATCCTGGCTCCATCATACACTCAAACTATCACTGACATAATTAAGTCTGGAATTCTCCTTCCAGGAAAGGCAAATTAGCACACTTCCACTTGGTTTCATCAGCTATGGATGCTAATTTGCATACAACATGATCAAGCTGAGCATTAGAAAAGGCACTGGGGGAAATTTTAAAAATTCATAAAAACAAACCACAAGAACTTGAAGAAAAGCCAACCAGGGTGAAATATGTCTCTACTCGGATGGCAAAGGATGAAAGGGTTTTTCTTATTTATCTTTTTTGAGTTGTGTTACTCTGTACAAGCTCAAGAAGCACAAGTAAGATTCTGCATTATGAAGCTATTCTACAGTAGCGAGTGGAAAGGATAAGGTACGTGTATTTCCTCAAGGATAATTATTATTCATAAATCTTGTATTACAAAATCTTCTGTGGTATTTGGGCTATAAACACAGTTATTGAGAGTATATATTATATCTGTCCTGAATAATTCAGATGGCTGCAGTAAGAAAAGACTTACAGCTGAGTTATAGCTGTATTGGTGAACAATAGGTGGTTTAAATAATGAACAAAAATAAGTTGGAAAGGCATAAAAATCTTGGTGCAAATCCTTGCATCTACTTCATTGACACTAACATTTTCATTTGCAATGCCAAAGCAGCCCAGACCTGGTCACACAGTAATGAAATTATGACAAGGCTCGGCAGTGAATCTGCCCCTCCCCATCTGAACGGTTAAATTATGGGATTTCTAAGACAATGCATTGCAGCAGAAATGAAAGAACAAGTCATATCAGCTTTCTCTCAACAGACATAGGGCAAGTGACTCAAAACAACTAATGGAGCAGTAGGTATAATTACTGAACAGCACATTGACCGACAGGGCATTCTCAAGTATCTACATTGGCATTAGCTGTCTCACCACAGTAGGCTTCATATTTGAGGGACTGCTGCTATCCAGAAAATTAGAAAGGGGATAAAAACAGGCTTTTTTAAAACTTTTTACAGACATTTCATTTATGAACTTACTTGTATCTGTTTAAATGATGGTGCATTGTCATTTGTATCTTCAAGCCTTATGACAGCTGTTCCTGTACTGCACAAACCAAAAGGCTGACCGCCCATATCTCTCACTTCTACAAGCAAAGTGTATGTGGATACCAGCTGAAAAAATGAATAAAGTATACAGAACTTTGACATACTGATTTTTTTTCATTCATGTAGTTATACAAAAGAGTAAAACTGAATATTTTACTCCCATTCACAAGTCTGCTCTAAATTCAGTGCTCCCCTACAAAATGAAGCAATTAACATTTGGGCTTTTTCATTACAGTTCCAACAGGAAAACAAGTAAAATATTTTTCAGTGACTATGCAGCACTGAGTTAGGCACCTGTTAGTAATGTGCATGCTATATCATGTATCAAGCAGAACTTCACAATTTCAGCTTTATTTTCCAATGCCTGAAAATACAAATGATGCACTTTCATCTACCGTCTATGCCTGCCCTTTGGGGCAGCAGAGCATTCCTTTCTCAGGTTTCCCAGGTCAGTAAATCGAGTTCCAAATGCTTGGAAGCAGCATTAGGTTTCTCAGGTGGAGGAAAGAAACCATCTGTTCCAGTTTGTAAGTTTTTATCTTTAAAAGATAAGCATTTCTTCAAACTTTCTTTCCCTTAGTAGTCACAGTGATTGTTTCCTTAGCAGTCATGGTGATGCTCACAACACACAGAAGAAATCACAGAGCATTTTTCTCTTGGTTAAAATGTCGAGCATTGTGCCTGCAAGTGCACAATTTTGCAACACACTGCTGATGTGGATATTCAGCTATGAATTAACAGAAGTATGCCAGAACATGACTCCTTTTAATCTCAAAGTTGTATCAACAGCAGTGGTTTTTTTCTGGAGTAGTTGTCTTATACTAGAAATGTAATTTCACACACCTGTCAGGTTTTCCACCATAAACAATCACTCACATGACATTTTATAAAAAAAAAACCTCCAAACAAAGCAAAACAAACCACCACAAAATAAAACAAAAAACTTCCTTTACCTGGTTTACTTGAAAGCTAGCTGATAAGAATAAATGATTACATAAAGTGCACTTTAATTTTAGAAAATGTTATACTACTGTTATAGATTTGAGATATCCGAGAGATTTCTGCTGAGTACAGGAACACCAACTACTTTCAGTAAAACTGCTTTGTCTTCCCTATAAAGCAAAAAGTGCCTCAAATGGAGCTTGATTAAAAGGAAACAGCAGGTCATGGGATTCATGAACTGAGAAAGAAAAAAAAATCTATAGGATTTTTAACCCATAGGTCAAATAGGAGAGCACGGGACAATGGTGGGTCTCCTGCCAACTTTAGCTAGAATGTTGCAGACCTATGCAGAAACCTTTTGGAGAAATTACAAGTCTCTGGAATGTTTCGGAAGCTCCTTAGAAAGGTAGACAAAAGACAGGTAACAGAAATTATTTATCTGGTGATTCCCATGCCAGAAATTTAGAGTGTAATAGATGACTGCTCAAGATACATCAGGAAAGATCACCTCTCTGTCCAGCTGTGGTGACAATACAGTAATGACACCTGTGACACCATGTAAAGAAAATGCTGGGGTTATTGGTGGATTTTGTGACACAATGCGGTATTTCAATGCAGTATGCAGAGTATCAGCCTCATCTCTGTCCTCTGCTATCACTTTTCCAACAATTACACCTGTGAATACAATACAACAATTTTTAGTTCCAGAAAAACTTTTAAGTAATCAGAAATTATTTGAACAGCTTTTTTCTATTTTAGATACCAAATAATAACTATTCAGTCATTTAGCTTTAAATTAAAATAATATTGAAAGCACATGGCATGGCTTTGCCCCAGCCACTAGCTGAGTGAATCATCTTAGTTTTTAAAAACTTCTTTTCTGAACAGAACATCTCACTATGAATGAGATGACATCTTGGCATTTCTAATCATTAAGGAACCTTGAGTTGCTCTTTGTAAATTCAGCCTTTGCTGTATAGAAATACTCCTTAAGAAAACCCACTGAAATTTATTAAAAGGCAGGATTACAACCAGTCACACTGCTGTGTAATTGAACTGTGTAGCGGTAATTGTGTTCACTGATTTAATTCTTACCAGGTTTGGAATTTTCAGGGACAGAAAACTGAAAAACATCCTGTGTAAAATACGGAGCATTATCATTATCATCTTCTATCCTGATGGTATGCACAAGCGGTACCTCTGGTGAATAACCGTCTGGAGTGGTTGCAAAGCAAATGATCTGTAAGATATAAATTCAGCAATTTGCTTCATGCTTAAGCAACATGAAGTATTATTTCACTTCTAGTTCAATGGAAGAGTTGATAAAGTGAAATACAGTGTGACAAGCATACCCTTCTCAAGATCAGGCTCTTCAGCCACATAGAAGGGGAAGTGACTGGTATCTTACCATGACAGCAGCACGAAACCTTTAAATGCTTTCCAACCCTTCCCCTTTCACTTCCTTGTGAGTATTTAATACTACAAGTATTTAAACCACTTTCTTTTACCTGCCCCACAACTCTGTCAAACACTTTTTCCAACTCTTTTCCACACATTTTTTCCAGGTTTCTATGAGGCAATCTCTGCTTCACCAAAAATTCAGATGTAAATATTGCTATTCAGATGTAAATATTGTTCTAAATAGAACATAATCACGAAAAAGCATAATGTAGTAAAATGCAGTAATAGGTACTGCAAATTACCTACCTCTTTAGAAGCTGTTTGTTGCTACTAACTACTTTCTTACACTTCTCAGCCAGTAGAGAGAGCCACGTACCTTGTTAACAAAATACCAAAACTGAATAGCTTGAGAGGCTCAAATAAACCCCACAGCCATCTAGCTTCTCATTATTTTATTTTTATGCAGACCTTCGCAAACTTCCCTAAAAATCTCTGCGATGACTACAAACTCTTCCCCAAAGTGATGCAAATCTAATGGCTCACTACATTTACGATGTAATTGGAGTCCAAGCAATAAAAAGCCAAACACTGAAGATCTAGATAACCAGTTATTTCTTGATTTATCACTACTTTCATCTTTACAACTACAAAGTTATTACCAGAACAGATAGCTCATTCCAGACCTTGACTGCTCCCACTTTCCCCTGTAACACAACTTTTGAATATACACATGACAAAAAGAAGAAAAAAAGAAAAAAAAAATCGAATTATATTTACACAATTTAGACCTGTACCTGAAAGCTTGGATATTGTTCACGGTCTACTGCACGAGTAGCAAAGATATTTCCAGTTTCTCTTTCTATGTAAAACAAGCCCTTTGGATCTTGATCAATTCCAGGTCCACTTGCAGAGTAATATATGGTATAGTTCTGAGCTGTATCTGACTGGACCTACAAAGATCACACTGTTAAGCCCAAGGTAAAATGGCAGCATCTTTCTAACACATCTTTCCCCATTTCACAATCATATTTAGCACAATTAGGAAATCCTCAAAAATAAAACCAAAACTTGATTTGCTTGTACTTCTTTAGCAGCTTAAACTTCACAGAACAGGAGAACAGCTTGTCATGTAAGTGCCTTCCTGTGTAATGCATATATGAGAAGGGGTAGTCAATCCCCTCAAAAATGTTATCAAACAAATAAATTACAGTGTGCATAAAAATAAATAAAGTTTCTAGAATACTGCACATGCAAAGCACATTCAGACACAGACAGCTTATTACTTCTGTGCCTGTCCAAGAGATTTTTGTGTTAGTGCACTCACTGCGAATGTGGTTGGCAACCAGAGAAGAAAAAGCAAAGCACCGAGAGAAAGGGAAGGAATGACCACTTAGAGTATAGTCCAGATATGCCAATTCAAATAGCCTCTCTGCATCTCATTACAAGCACCAGGTAAGGAGGTAACATTAGTAGTTATCTATTTATAAACACCCTCCTCCCCAAATACTTTCCTCACCTACCAAACGCCAGAAGTCAGGAAGGTAAGATTAGTAGAAGAATGATTGCTCTGCACAGACTCTGTCATTACACTTGTCTCTACACATCTGCTACCAGCCACTCTTTAATCTAGCAAAGGCTAGATAGATCTATGATAACTTTAGTTCTGGCATTTCTCTTTAACACCTACTTGTTTTCCTACAGTAAGTACTTTTAAGAAATATGGGCTGTACTCATTCTTCAAGGTTAAAGGTATACACCTCAAGCTCCACAAAGGATGCAGACATGCTGGTAAGATTTCCCCCACTCTGTGTCAATAAAACTTTCTTCTAGGTGATGTCTTGTGGGGGGTGGGTTGTTGATTTTTCTAAATTATACACTTCACTGATCTGCAGGCCAAACAGATCTCTTCTGATAACACCTCTCTCTCCTTTTTACAATTTCTGCCCCTTCCCAGTCTACCTCAATAACTATGATCACAAGTTATTTCAGCTACAAGATCACAATGAACAGGACAGAGCAAAACAGAGGAATAATAGCAGAAATGGCATCAGGAGGGAATACAAGAGATCTCAATTTTGTTCTTCTTTTATCATAAAAGTTACATACAAAACTAGCTTGTGTCATAAAATTAGGATCCATGTAAAATGTACCTGCTGAATTTGTAGTGGAAAAGGCCCCAGTGAATTCTCTATCATAACAGACGGAATAGGGCCCCACCTTCTTTTGGTTCGCTTGAGAACTGTATCTCTAGCATGCCTGGTATTCTCTGTCTGGGTATAGAAGACAAAAACACAGGTAAGAATATATCCACATCTTCTTAGGTGTGTATAGTTTTGCTTAATTACTGTCTTGCGTTTCCATCTTTTTCCCTCTGCATTAGTTTTCCCTTTGACCACTTGTTCTTCCAAGGTCTTTATTTCTAATTATACCTGCGATAGCAATCCAAGATTTTTTTCATTTATAGTAACATTTTCCACAAACAAAATCTCAAACACAGCTTTTAAGATTCCTGACATCCCTCATTAAGCTCCTTGCTAGCATCTCCTATTTCAGAAAGGAACAGTGACACAGTAATCCACAACTGCTAAATAAAAATTCCTTCTATATCAGAGCACTTTGTCTGATTGTTTGAATTCCAGATCAATTGCCCAACATGAGGCTGGACTCTGTAAAACAGTATTTCAAGTAAGAAAGGTCTCTTGAAACTTCCAGCTCACCTTCTTGACTTCTTCCACCAAGCTAACACGTATTTTCTTTTGTACATCTTCTTGGATGTCTTTAAGTAATATGGTAAAAGTCTTTTTCTCAGCAGACAAAGAAACAGCAGATGTCGTGTACACAGAACCATCCTCTAGGATTTTGAAGTTCCCATCGCTGGAACTGACCATCTCAGCAGTCTGAAGGCATTCTTTCAAATCGACTATAGGAAAAAATATTCAGACAATAACTCAGTCAGTAAAATAACAATATCCCTCCCAAAACAAAAACAAAATAAAATATTCCCCAAATAGAAATTATATTTACTGACACAGAGTCTTCAAAAAATTTGGTCATACAGTATTACAGCATTTAAGCATCCAAATGTGGGTTCTAGAACCGAATTTATGCATGTAAATTTGACCCAGTCTACATGAATTGTCACTCGTGTTCATAAGTATTTTCTAAAGGATGTGAGTATACATGGTTATCTTTCAAGACACAACTACACTGGTAAAATTATTGAAGATGGCAGTTCACTGGAGATGAAGTAATGTATTTAAATGCAAGAAACACTGTAGACACGCTCATTATTGGATCAGTAGTTATTACATTTGCGTTGTGCTCCATGCCCCACAAAATCAGCGAAGATGATGAATTAATGCAAATGCCCAATGGAGATACTACATCTTGGAAATTCTGCCCTCAGGAGGAAAGCAGTCACTTATAATATGTGATTTAGTAGCCTTGGGAGGGCAAAGGTCCTTAAACTATGAGGCAGACAGATGGGAGAGATAAACACTAGAACAAACGATTGGCAATTTTTTAATATGATAGAATCCCATGCAGTTTATGGAAGTACCAGGTAAGTTCAGCATACTTCTCGGGTATTTTTTTTTACTGCTTTGCTATCACTTGTGGCTAAAATAAACTTTAATGCGTGTCACAAAACTTGGTTCATCAGAGAGCAATTCGGCACTACAGATGGATTAAAAAACCAAAATCAGGATAATATATAATGAACTGCAGTAGGACCACAGCACTAAGCAATAATGTTGTGGCACCCTGAAAAATATGAAAGCCAGGGACCTAAACTCTGGACAACTGTCCCTTGCAGAGTGGAAGAAGTGTCAGTGTTCTCACAGTCAAAACTTTTAAATACTACTTCATTGATATCACAGCAAATGAGGCCTCGCTCTGTGAAGTTGAGAGTGAAATTCCCAGATTCAGAATTCAGAGCAGATTCAGAATTTCAGTTTATTTTTAATAAACTACATTTCATTTCTCTTTCAAGAACGAAAGAGCAGATTGAAAGCATAATTTTAAATATGATGTAATTTCATACTTCCTCTTCTTAAGCCATTCTTTTATCTGGAAAATAGGAAATTCAATACTTCCTAGACTTTCTATAGTGCTATAGCAGTGAATTCTCTCCCTTGTCAAACTGTACAATGAAAATTTAGTATTGAAGAGAATAATTAAAAATCTCACTTAACGGTGTATCCCACTGTTCCATACTACACTCTTCATTTCCAAAAATACCGCACTGGAGATTTTGCTTCTGATGGCTATGTGAGTCAGCATTATAGTCAGTTATGCATAACTTTGTGGGATCTTTTTCCTTTACAGATTCTTATATGTTTTGTAAGTCAAAAATATAAAAAAAAAAAATTCCTTAAAACAACCAGGAAAATCCTGACTCACTTTACTCTCAAGATCCTTGTATCAATACAAAATATATTATGCTTTCTCAGTAAATCTTTAAGTAATGTCATACAAACAAACTTTAAAGGTTTTGTTTGGGGAAAAAAAAAAGTTTTAAGGTCAGTATTATGGAATTTCATAGCACGATAATAATGTGAAGTTTTGTTTTTATATAAACCAAGTTTATTAGCACAAAGAAATGCTAAAATCTCTGAGAACACACAAAATGCTTCAACAGCTGCAGCAACCATTCAATTTAAAATTTAACAGTAAGGTCAGTGAACTTTCATTTTCAAAGTTGGATTTTCTCAGCACGTGTACTGCGATAAACTACCAATCTACTTTATTTGTTCTTCTTGTGGCAATGTGGACCAGGGTTTCAGACTTGGAGCATACTCATCTGTTGCCCTAGGACTCACAAATTGTACCTCTGAATCCTCAAATTCAGACTCAAGCAGCACAGAAACCTGTAGCAGCTACTATGCCACACCTTTAAAAGCTGCCTTTCAGAAACTGGTCTGCAAAAGGAAAAAAAAAAAAAAAAGAAAAAGAAAGAGTAGAGTGTTTTCTGGTCTTCCCAACTACTCTCAGTCACCTGCACACTGCCCTAAACCATGACAAACCCTCCAGACAGAAGCGCTCTCCCAGCCCAATGTACAGGCAGGACACATTTACAACACGTTCCCTTATGTGCCCTCAATGTCCCAATACCGCTATGAAGTCAAAGCCGCAATTCACAGAGCAGCAACTTCTGGGTGCTTAACTGCATAGGTTTTGTCTTCTTTTTTTATCTTTCACACTATCCAAGGAACTTACTGCCTTCTTCATAGGATTTTGTTCTGGGTGCACTTTGGAATATTAAGCCACTTATGTAAATACTAAGCCCTAGACTCCACATTTTTAAAACATTCAACTCTGCCCTTCTAGCTTTAAAATAAACACTGGAAGCTGACAATAGCTGTTTACACAAACGTCAAATGGATGCACAGTGCCAGTGTTCAAATCCGTAATAAACACAGGGCGTATCCTTTATAAAAAGGCTGATCCAGCTGTTTAACTGGCTGTCCAGTCATCCATTCGTTCCATTAAAAAAAAAAAAGTCTCCTTCACAGTTAACAGCATCTCCAGCAAAAGTGCAATGTTGAAATTTCACGATTGGCGTCTCACAGTTCCTCACCTCTGCCAACTAACGTGTCAGCCTCTAGCTCAGAAGGAACATGAAAAATTACTTCCTTGCAAGCTTCACAGCACAAACTCAGTACCTAGAAAACAAATCAAGAAATTAGGAAAAAATATTATACTCTATTTTGAATAATAATTACAGTTACAGAAGCTGCCTTTGGCTTGTTTGGTTTGTAAGACAAGCCAGTGAAAAGTTGAAGAAGGTGATCTTCAGCTAAAAAGACAGGTATGATGCAGCACGTAAAGCATATAAAGTTTCAAAGTGGAAAAAGGATCTGAGTACTGCTCCTGGATCCATTCATGCACTGTAGTTTGGTTGGTTTGGTTTGGGTTTTTTTCTAAAATCATGGTATCACTGACATCAGCAGCATGAGCTCCCTTTGACCAGATGATTCCACCACCTATGCTCTCATTTTAGTAGTGGAAAGATAAAAAATAACTTCGCCATGCACACCCTCCAATAAATTTCTTGGCCTATTTAGATCCAAGGTCTCTGAGTATTAAAGGTTCAAGCCATCAACACTCAGTTTGGTAGAACTATAGTGATGCTTGACATTAAAGAGACAAGTGTCTTATTAAAACCACATGACGACACTTGCACTTACATATCACTTTGCATCTTCAAAGTACACTCTCAACAAACTAATTAAATCTAGCTTCAGCAATTAGATACGACAAATAAAACGTGTATCACAGCAGTCCACTCCCATATAACCAGTTACAAAACGGGGTCCTCCTCAAAATTCAAATGATAATGATAATAATGACAGCCAAACCTTTTTATAAAAAGAATCAGATGTAGGTACAAAGATTTTCCTCAGCATAGAGCAATTTAGTACTGACCTCAGACTATATATATATGTGTGTGTGTATCTTACCTAGTTTCTATCCAGACATTTAAAATTGTAATCCAGAAATCACACAGCCCATTAAATGAAGAAATACAGAAAGGTAAATAAATATAATCACCCTTTTAAGTACATTTCTTCTTTCGGGATAAAAGTCTAGCACAAAAAGTTTGTTGGGGTTTTTCTGGCACATTCCTTTAGGATTACAGGTTTAAAGAAGTAAATAGCTAATGAGAATTCTGAAAATGACTTGTGTTTATTATTAATATTTAAATAAAAATACTTTAAAATCTTTAAGACATTAGGAACCTTTAGAAAAAACATGATCAGCTAAAAATATAAAGTTGAAATGTAGAATTAATCACTGCATTAAAGCAATTTAAATACTGTCTGTATCATAAAAGCTTTTTATACTGTATACACATACATAAAAATGTATATATAAACCAATTTAAACATCCTTGATTATGTAGTTGTAGGCATTTATTACCAGATACTTAATAAAACAATCTCTCCTGAAAGACTTTGTATTAATATTTAATAAAGCACTCTCTCATGAAAGAGATTGTGTTAATATTCAACTTATTAACAATCCCGACACCTACTTACATTGTTCTAAGATATTTTAGGAACCAATGACACCTAATTCTGAAACAGCAATGCCAAGCTAATCTGACATTGGCACAAAGAATTATTGAGGAGTTAAATGAATTTAAATAGTATTTATTCGTGGATATCAAGATATAAGGAAACACCAGGTTAAAATAAGCTGCGATGTCATTTTCCTTCAACCTTCATCAGGATTTGGTGTTTAGGGTTTTTTTCTACTTGATAGGGGAATATTTTTTTACTTTTTTTTTTTAACTAGATGTATGAGCAAACTCTCTCAGGTTTCTTTGGGTTTTATTATTAGTATCCTAGAAAAGGAAAGCTTGCACAGTGTCTGGAACAGTAACATTTTAATTAAAATGTACATATATAATTAATATAATTATAATAAATTCAGCATTTCAACACTACCAAATCTTTTTTTTTCCTCTTTCAGACTCAATCATCTGCCTTCTTTTTGTGAGTGCAATGGTAACAGGGAAGAAAGAAGGTAAGAAACAAAAGACAAATCACTTTCACTCATCCACTAAAACCAGAAAAAGAGCCCTCTCCCCTTCCCCTTCAGTGGCCCGACCATCTGACAATTACATAGAAACACAGTAAAACGCAGGTAAAGAAAACCCCTAAAACTGTT